>DWGR01005894.1:0-10075 GCA_018247715.1 Heliconius burneyi
ATAATGAAAGATAGGTTGCCGAGAACTTCTACCATTAATAGAAAACTTTGTCTTTAAATCTTGTATCGAGATTGAAATCATATCACGTCAGATTTTTAGATGTTATATAAAATTAACAATTAAATCAACTTCACGCTGTATCCCGCACACAGTAGGCAAAGGGAGCACTCTACACTAAGACACTCCGTTCCTCACTTTCTGCCGAATTCTGGAGGCATTGCATGTTGAGTGGCAGAACTCAATGCCGCGCTTTGCCTTGACACCAGAGCGAGGGTCGAAATATAAACGTAAATAAATATTCCTTTCCTCGAGTGGGCATCGCACCCACAACCGTCGCGTTATATTCACACGCTTGTGCTCCTGCGCCACGACGGCCTCATGCAAAGGGAGCATCTTTTACACATCTAAATATGTGTAAACAAAGTATAAGCTTCATAAGTTTCCAATCCTTTTTATTCAGTAAATAATAAAAACAAACTGGCTGCGGCTGGCGTTTAACCCAAGGGCAGTCCATTGTCACTTGCCTTTTGTTCCCCGGACTGTGCATGAGAATATTAATAGGTCAGCAGAGATTGGGTCGGGCTTAATTTAGTGACGTGAAACGGTGTTTATTTACGTTTTGTATATTATACGTATTTTAAGTACTTAGTTAAAGAATCAAAAAATTTAGTATTGATAAGGAAGGGAATCAATTAGGCAGACCGTCTGTCAGTTAGTATAGTGCCGTTCGTTACAGATGTACTGTATAGCGGAAACCCTCTCCACCTAAACAAGACGCCGCCGGATCGCTCGCGTATACTACTACGATATTTTGGTGGGATACCTACCTATTACCGGCTTTCGTCGCCTTCTGGATACCCTGGGGTTTCTCCTAAGGCACCTGCAGTGTCCATGAATTTCAAGAGGATTATCTTGACCCTCCTGCAGAAACTCCTTTAGGGTAGGGGGACTTGGAGATGCATATAGCGTATTCTCCTACCCTCTGGCCTAAGACGACGAATCGAGTCTGCATCAGGGATCAATTAGGCCTTAGCTATAGATCAAAACCAATTCTGCATCACAAATATTGTGCTTAAATTATTATATCATGTTTGAGGAATAAAAAATTGTATAATACATCTGGATATTCAACCAACTTCGTTACAAAATTTATTAAACAAGAAATCGAATCTAAACAAGCAACAAACAATGTTTTATCTCAAAATTCATTAAGAATCTTTAACATCGTCCTTTAAACTTCTATTCTCAATAATTATCAAAAGATAAAACTCAATCTCAAAAAGTCAATTAAAAACAACTTTGTGGTCGATATTTAAGATTTGCTGAGATAATAAGCTGTTCTTTTGGGTCACAACTTTGATACGGTCATAAAAATAACTAGGTCAGAATGAAAAAAAAATCTCAAGCGGATCTAGAGTGCCCCGTCATCGAAGATGGGCATTGTGTGGCAATGCCTCGATTTTATTTAGCACTCCACTGGAGGAGTTTGGCCGTCAAAGGAACATTCTCTAGTAAGGAGGATTAAGATTATGCCGTTAAAGAATTCACGACTTGTAACTTATATGTTGTTTAAATTTGCAGACTTTTTAAAATTATTTTTTGCAACTTTTTCTTATGTAAGACATTAGATATATGTATATTAATAAAGAATCGTTTCTATTGTTATCTGTAATTAAATTGTAAAAGAAATATTTATATAGCATTTTCAATCTACCAATTACTATATTTCTGTAATTATTTATATTTAGTAGCTGTTGGAAACATAAAATATTAAACATAAATTAAGAAAATGTAAGTATTTTCAAATTTCTCTCGAAAGAAAATCAAAATCGTATACGTAGGAATCGTGTTCGATAGATTCAGTTATATTCTAATTAGCGGCCTGCCAGCGGCTTCGCCCGCTTGCCTGGGTACGTTATATAATTACAACTTAAACCATTGAATATAAATATAGATTGCTATATTATTTTCGCAGGCTAACTAATGCCTTGCGTTCATTCAAACGACAATCACTTTTTTTAATGAACTGATTTTGATGATTCAAACTTTAGATATTAAGTTGAGTTGAAACAAAGCAATTGGTGAAGGCTTTAAGTAAATTGATTCAGTACCTTCGAAGATTAGCGCGATACAAACAGACAGAAAGAAGAAAAAAATATTTTGCTTTCTATTATTCTTTTTAAGTGTCTCTCTGTCCATTTCAGTTAAAAATATTAAATGTACAGACAAAATATTATTACTGTTTTATTATATATAGAGATTACATCATGATTAGATTATTTCACTTAAAATATATAAATTATTATAGAAAAGTTCATAAAAAACGGCATCTAAGAGTAAACTTGACGGCTGTTGGTTTAATTCTCGCTAGAAGACATCCATTATCTTCAAATTCTCGCTTTGGTAACAAGAAAAAGCGGGGTGTTGAGTTAAGCAACTCAACACGCTGTCTCGAAGATTGGGCGGAAAGTAAAGACAGGGGACATTCGTCGCTGCGTTATTAAGGAGTACGTACTTCTCATGAATATATTTAAATTATTTCCATGTAATTTTTTAAAAGATTTTTTTTCTTGATTCTTTATTTAAGCGTTAAGGCAAATTTTGGGCATTAACAAGTTTTTAAGAAAGTGTATTTTCTTATTTACCCGTCAATTTAACGGATGCTGTAGACAAAGGTAGGTAGGTATATAAAAAATGCAGAATATATATTTCTATATCATCAACACTACCTAAATAATGTATGTCCTGATAATAAAGGGGTTGAAAACTGCTTATTTAATCGAAATTCTCTATTTAAGGGCTCCTTGCCAATTTGCAATAAATTTAAGTTACGATTAGGGGCCGCCCACGTAGCGCTCTATAATATATTACTTTATATTTATTTCATTATAAAATTTAAAAAATATTATTAAGAAATGTACAAAATATATTTATACTTTTACTTTTTGTTTGTTTGTTTGTTTGTTGTTTGAAATTAACCTAAAGTATTAAATAATTAGTAAACGTTGATATTATTTATTTTTTTTAATAACAAATATATTTTTATAAAAAAAAATAAAAAGAGAAGCAATTATATATCAATCTGTTTTTTTTATTTCAAGATTAATAAGTTAAAAATATAATGTTTCAAATTGTAAAAAAAAACATCTGTTCAAATGATGGTAATTTTAAAGTTTTTTATGTTTTTTTATTTGTTTTTTAGACGAGAAGCAGAAATATTATTTATTATAATTATTTTGCTCTTCCATTTTGTTTTAGTGACGAGTATATAGACATTGCATATTGGAATAGTGTAGTGATACTTTTGAAGGTATCTAGCCATTGAAGCGTGGTTTTCCTTTACCAAGGCAAAGAGGATATTTGTACTACAAACATTGATTCTGGGCTTTAAGGCTTTGATAAAAAATCTTTTAGCAGTCTCTTTTAATATGTGTGCAAAATAATCTTCTAGTATCACGTAATGTAGGAATAATACGAATGAGATATTTTTTTATTAGCTTCACGCTATATTCCGCGTACAGTTAAGAAGGCAGAGGGAACCTAGTGGTGGGATAGTCTTTTTTTCCCTATTTTCCGTCGAATTTTTCGAGGCATTGCGTATTGAGTGGCGGAATTGAACGCCGGGCTTTTGCCTTGGTGCCAGGGCGAAGAAATAAAATATTTAAAAAAAAATCAGCTCACGCTGTATCCCGCGCGCAGAAGAGTAGGCAGAGGGAATCTAGTGTTAAAACACTATGTTCCCCAATTTCCGGCGAATTTTGGAGGCATTACGTGATGAGTGGCGGAACTCAACGCCGCTCTTTGTCTCGATACCAAAGCGAATAAATAAAAATATAAATGTAAATAAATAATAATACATTCCCTTAATAGGGAAACAAACCCACAACTGCCATGTTATGGTCACACACTTGTGCCCTACACTATGACGGCCTTGACTACTTTCCAGAATATAATAATTTGAAAAATTTACTACTTTCTCTAATTTTTTCGTGATTCGTGGTAGAGGCCGTCGTGGCGTAGGGTACAAGTGTGTGACCGTAACGTGGTGGCTGTGGGTTAAAGTTAAAATAAATTCATACTCCATCTCCAGTATACAATCTCCTATCTCCAGTTACCGTCAATCTTGGATTGTTTTTTTTTATGGTAAAAGCATGGCAAACGAGCGTACGGGTCACCTGATAGTAAGTGATCACCGCCGCCCACGACACCGCGTAACACCAGAGGAGCTACTGGTGCGTTGCCAACTTTTGGGGTGGCTGGGCCCCGGAGCCCGGCATTACCTAATGCGAAACGCAGTGGCATAAAGCCACTACTTCACGCCGGTTTTAAATGCCGGGGTTGGTAATTATCCGGTCGAGTCTGCCCATGCGTGGCGCCATTGCTGGCGGCGTGACTCTCCCACTCGTACTTTAGTCGCCTCTTACGACACCACCAGTACCAGGGTGATCCTATTCTAAGCCGGGAACACACGGCTATATGTTCTACATTTCTTTCGAATCTGAGATTGAAAAGAGATGAAAATTAAGTACTTAGATTGGTTATTGGCAAGCTAAGCTCAAAAAATAGATTGCTACATCAAACTACGGTTGCAGTTTATGGATTAGGATTGATCATTGACATCGGCCGTATGATGGTTGTGCCAAAAGGTACGTCGTAATCTTGTACGTCTCGATGTCAAAATGACAGACCGAGTGTCCCGTTCTTGTTAGTCAGATAATATATGACTAACAAAAATGAAAGACTTGATATGTCATTTAATTGTCCTTCTGCTAAAATCTTCGGTTGTTTTAAAAAAAGTAAGAAATTTGTGATTTTTTATTATTGTCATTTGTAAGCTGTAAATTTTTAAAAAAAGGACCAAAATTATTGTAAGAAACAAGATTTTCGATTTAGAATTAAGTAAAAATAATCAATATTTACTCGTAAATAACTTATAATATGGCTCCGGCCTCTAAGATTTGTTTTTTTTTTATCATCGGTCTTAGTTATCTACCCTACATCCTAAACTCATTAATCTGTGTAGTGTGTTTCTTGTTTGCTCCTAAAAGTATCCAGAAGGCTTTATCGTGGTAAATAGATAAAGTTGCTTTTATAAGTACCTACTTACGTAGCCGAGACTTCCTTCCTTTTCGTGCCTAATTCTAAGGCAGTAAATCTATCTTTCATCTTATCTATATTTAATTCATTTTTCTACTACAAAAGAAAAAGTTTCTAGGTGCATAGCAGCGTAGGTAGAGAAATCTAGTGTTAAAACACTCCGATCCATTAAGAGACTTCCGTTTCCTTCCTTCTGCTGACTTCTGGGAGCACTGCGTGTTGTGTGGCGGAACTTAACATTTTCTCGTTACCATAGCGAGGAAATGAAAATATTAAATATTTCTTTTCCTCAAGTAAGAATCAAACCCACGACCTGTCGCACGCTTGTACCTCTGCGCCACGACTGGTCTCTTTGTATTTTTATACAAAATTTTATGTGAAGTGATTTTTTAAAATACCACAAGTAGTTTTAAAACTAATCAGAGCATTAACCACTAATGGCAGTACTTCTTTGGTGAAAACTTCTATTATATTTGTAAAATCATATTTAACTAGCTAGCATTTGAGACTTGATTACTTTTTACTTTCATTTATTTTCAAACCACCTGATAATTTAAAAAGCAAAAATCTAAAAACCTAGAAGAAGAAAGAAAAAGAAGGAGTGACTTTTAGCACTCAGCTATTTTTATCAAGAAAGTGACAGATTTTTATTACGTACAGAAAAAAAATACCAAAGTTTAGCGGAACAAGAAAAAAGAAATATAATAAAATTTTAAATCCAACACATTTCATAAACGTTGATTAAAACCGTCACTAGATGGTATTAACAAAAAAATGAAATATATTCATTACGAGTTCATTACACAAATGGGTTCTTAATTAAAAGAGAAGATAAAGCTTTGAGGCAGTTGTGGCGGAGGGGCACAGGCGGGAGACTGTAAACGCGATGGTTGTGGCTTCGATGCCCACACGGGGAACGAAATATTTAATATTTTTTACTCTGATAACAAGGCAAAGAGCAGTTGAGTTCCGCCACTCAGTGGAGTCAAGAGTGGAGAATTGTATTAGCACCGTTTGCCTGCCATGCTATGAAAACATTTTTATTTGTTTCAGCTGTAACTTTTAAAACGTCAAATTCATTCCTATGAATAAGAATATGAAGATAAAAATTAAACAATATTATTTATTGGTTAATGTCGATGTGTATTAAAGTACAAATGACGTACTTGAATGTTAATTTAAACAATCATTATTGAATTTTAAATTTGAAGAAGTACTTCAAAAATTTTATAAATCGTAGATAATTTTTTGAATGGGGTTACATTCAAAAAAGGCGGCATAAATTGAAAAATGTTGTGTCTCCGTCTTCAGCCTCAACATATCAACTATGGCCGGTTAAGGACCTTAACGCTGCACTTTATCTTAATATTAAATATATATTTACATATTTTCTTAAGTAATTTAAGAATTTTATTACTATTTCGAAATAAAAACCACTAAATGTAGCACTATTTCATAATATCCATACAAAATATCTAAAAGAATCCAAGTGTAAACGAAACTGAAAAGAGTGAATTTCTTTATAAGCACTAAGAATCACTTGTTTCAATATTAGGCTTTGTTCAAAAGATGTCGGCGAAGAGATCTCGCAAAGAATGTTTGAATTGCATCGTTGCATTGTTAAGTACGTATATAAGACGTAACTGAGTGCTGCTTTTAAGAGAATTAAAGGATATAGGACGCGAGAGTGTTTTGTTTACATCTAACATATATTGTCGCATCTATATGGCTATACTCCAACTGGTCTAGTGATAGTTCATTTTTCGCTTCACGCTGTATTCTGCACATAGCAGGGTAGACAGAGGGAACCCAGTATTAAGACACTCCGTTCCCCATTTTCTGCCGGGTTCTGGAGGCATTGCGTGTTAAGTGTCAGAAATCAACGCCGCGCTTTGCCTCGACACCAGAGCGAAGAAAATACAAAAGTAAATAAATATTTCACTTCTTCAAGTGGGGATCGAACCCACAACCAGTCGATTTTGCAGCGGACGAAGTCACACTCTTGTGCCGCTGCACCACGACTGGCCTCATAGTGATAGTGTTAGTACTTGAATAGTGGAACTCTTCAGGGGTTACTAGTAAACCACTCGAGTTTACTCTCATATTACTTACACCTTCGAGTACATTTCATGATATTTGGTATAGATAAGCGTGATTCTTAATTGTTTTTTAAACTATACAATTATAATCCTGGTAGAATTAAAAAAACACCCGTTTTCACGAATATCTAAACCGTTCGATTGCGACGTTATTTCCGTTTCACTTTTACACAACGACACAAAAGTGCAAACAGGGCTTAATTTAGATTGTGCCGAACATATCGGCTCTCGGTTCGTTGTATTTGTTTGTAAAATTGGAATTGTTATGCAAATACAGTGTACGTGTCTAAGCCACCCGCGTTATAGCCCTGATTTAAGGTTTATTTCTAACAAGCGACCCAAATGCGGCTTCGTCCGCTTAAATTTATTGTCATATTGTAGCTAAATTATACAAATTATCAGCTTCACGCTGTATCCCGCATACAGCAGGCTATACAGACGAAACTTTGTATTAATTAAGAGTTCCCCGTTCTCCACTTTCCGTCAATTTTTTCAAGACTGCGTGTTGAGTGGCGGCACTCAACACCACTCAACACGGGCCCTTTATCTTTGTGCCAGAGCGAACAAATGAAAATATTAAAAAATAATAATTCATTAACAACCGTCGCGTTTTAGTCACACTCTTGTGCTCCTTTGCCATGACAGCTTCATAAATAAATCGTAGTTATATATTATTCTGATATATAAGCTATATTACTGTAAAGTTTCATCTTAATCCGTTCAGTAGTCTTAGCGTGAAAGTGCAACAAACATCCACACTTACAAACTTTCACATTTATTATATTATTAAGATAGTTAGATTAGTAAGAATTATGGATAGATGCTGAGCTATTTCTAGACAAATAGGTGGAAAATTGTGTTCTTCGTTTATGTTATTTAATTGTACCTGTGATATTAAATTCAACAGCAACATTTTTGTTCTTTCATTATTAGCCGAGTTGTTTGTTTGTATATGAACCTAATCTATCTATCTATCTATCTATCTATCTATCTATATAAAAGAACATATACCTGACTGACTGAGGTAAGACGCTCGCACAGCCGTAACCGCTGTGCGTAGAAACGTGAAATTTCTACTGATGTTTAGTTTCGTAATCTGGACATCTACTAAGAAGGGCTTTTAAATAGTGTTAACCCTAAAGCGGTAAAATAGGGGTTGAAAGCTTGTATGGATTTTTTTTAAATCACCAACGATTCTTATAAAATTTGAAATCTAGCCTCTTAAAAATATTTCATTGGACACGTGTTTCACGGTTTATTAGAATTTTCCCTTAAGCGGGCGAAGCTGCGCGCGTCCGTAGTTATCTAATATACCACAGACAAACCGACAAACGTGCATAAATGAAAAAAAAACATTGTTTTGTGTTTAATTATATTGATAGAAACCACCAACAATAGATTTTCTCATATATCTTCCATGTACGCAAAGCTTCATTATAATGATTTTATGTGTATAGATTTCCTACAACAATAAATGTATGAGAAACAGATTCATACGTTTTCATTTATTGTCAAGAATATGCATTTATTAAATGTCACATTCATATGGATAGCCATTATAGTTTGGTCACGACTCTCGTTATCACTAGATTATATTTGCGTTATTCTACAATATATTATAAATACGTCATGTCGTATGAATATATATTAAAGAAATATAATATATATTTTATAATCTTCCTTGCATTATTACCTAAGTAAAATCTTAAGTTGTAAATTGTATTGCAAAATAGCGTCTTTGTTTTTGTTCTACGCATCAAAAACATCTATACTCACGTTTATACTTCCATTTGTTCGCTCTGGTGTCGAGGCAAAGCGCGGCGTTGAGTTCTGCCACTCAACACGCAGTGCCTCCAGAATTCGGCAGAAAGTGGGGAACAGTGTGTCTTAACACTAGGTTCCCTTTACCTACCCTGCTTTAAATACTTATATATTATTATGAAACGAGACCTAAGACTAGAACAAGCAACAAACAATACTTTTTAATCAGCTAAACGCTGCATCTTGCATTTAGTAGGGTAAGCAGACGGAGTCTAGTGTTAAGACACTCCGCTGCCCACCGTCCGCCGAATTCTGGACGCATTGCATGTCGAGTGACGGAACTCACGCCACGCCTACAAGCAATACTAATTGCATGTTATTTAAAGATAATTAATAGAAAGGAACTGTGTCTAAATAAACTATCTTAAGCAATAACACTGAACTTAATCTACTAATCTTAATTTTTTTTGTTCAAAATAAAAATTAAAGTAAAGATCAAAATCGATTTTGTATCATCTCCGAATACGCACAATCCTACATTAAGATGTATCCTAAGCGCTCTTTCATTGAAAGATATGAACGAATATTATGCAAAGAAGTAGGATATTGCGTGTTGAGTGGCGCAATTCAACTCCGGGCATTTCCCTTGGTGCCAGAGCGTGAAAATTAAAATATTAATGAATAATAAATAATTCCCTCAAATGGGAATGGAATCCGCAACCGTCACGTTACAGTTACACTCTTGTGCCCCAGCGCCACGACAGCCTCAAAGGAAACTGGGAACGGAGTGTCTCAACGCCATATCGATATAAGCTAGCTGTAATAGATTATTTACATCGATATAAGTGAGCTCTAATATCTTTATATCGATATAAGTAAGCTTTAATATATTTATCGATATAAGTAAGCTGTAATCGCTCGCTATAGGATCTCAATCGAGGGCTTAACGTCGAGTCCCGCGTGAACGTTCATATAAAACTCCTTTGACGCTCATCCCTATGAATATTTTACTTTATAAGACACCGTAATAATGTGTGGCACGCGAGTCTTTTAGGCTTACCTTCTCTTCTCTTCTTTGATGTATTGTTGTATTGTAAGCTGCGTGGTAATTACAAAGC
>DWGR01005895.1:0-10074 GCA_018247715.1 Heliconius burneyi
AACAGTCACAACATTGGATATTTGAAAACAAAGTGATAATTTCTCTTTATAGCTGATCCAGTTATAACGTTAGCCGACAATCACTGCCACTATGGTTCAGTTTTACTCCGTCACACTCGGTGACACGGTGTTCACAATACCGACGCGGTACACCGAGCTCGTGCGTCGCGGCGCCGGCGCACAGGGCATGGTGTGGTAAGCAAAGCGCTTGCTTGTGCCCCGAACCCGCTTTGATTGTCTACTAATTTTTCTTAATACTCTCCAAACTTCGTTCTTCAGTTCATGGTTACAATGGGGAACGCAGTGTCTTTAACACTAGGCCTCTGTCTATCCTGCTGCGGAATGCAGTGGGTGCGGGATGCAGCGTGACGGTTCATAGTTATGAAGGTTTATCTTCATTGGCTTTAATGTTAATCTTGAAATTGTGGGTGTTAATTGGGATGTTTTGTATTACGATATCCGGTTTGTAATTTTTATTTTTTGGGAACCATAGGGTCATGTATAAGCCAATACTTAAAAGAACAGCTAAATATTATTATTAGATTTGTTGATTTGAAATATACTTACATAAATACATTAAATTAGCGGAAGCCATTTAGCGAATTATACGCCAAATAAATGCTTTTATTAAAACAAATAAATATAATTAACATTTTGAATATCAGTTTCTTTTCCAAATCTGAAGCTCACTTACTGACTAACGCCTTACGCTCTCAAATCTTTACTAACTGCTATTACAATATTTATACATCGTACTTATATTTTTCTTAATAAGACGAAATCAGTTCATTTAGAATTGACTTAAGACTTAAAAATAAAATTTTGAATGTTGCATGATTTTGACCAACTTTTGCAAACAATGTAACAAAATAAACCATTGCTCGGCACGATTTTTTTCCGATACTTTAGATATTTTAAAAAAAACCTGTATTTTCAAATTCAGTTCAAATTGTGTGAATATCTTGAAATTCTATAGGAATGTTTTTGTCGTCAGCAACTCCTAATATTTTTAACGTTTTCAAGCTTATTTATACGATTCGTAATTTTTCAAGAACTCCTAATATTCTTATAGCGCTTAAAGAATTCATTGTGAAAAATATATGTAATTGTATACACTGATGATCAAAATGTAAAAATTCAACATTCCTAGCAACTAAAAAAACAACCATCTTGTTCGTCTTATTCAAAATTGCATCTGATTCTAAATTACATTCGGTATTTTAGTAAGCTCATCGCATCATAATTTACTTGGTCCTCTTAATGGGAGATATTGTTTTTGAGCTGTGCGCCGATTTAAGAATGTTGATTGTCACTTTGATAGTAAATTAAAACAACTCGTATATTACAAGTTTCGAGACAGAGAACGATTAAATGCAACACTCATACAAAAGCATATAATTTCGTCAAAAACTAAATCCAACAAAAGAAATATAAATTGACTTAGAAATTTTAATTTAAAAATTATAGAGATATTATTGTTATTTAGCAATATATATCACATTGTTCTTTGTCTAGAACTTCACAATATATGGATTTCTGACCAGGAAATAGACAAAATTATCGCAAATAAAAATAGATGTTACCGATTTAATGATAACTTGATAAGTTTTTTTAAAACAGCGGAATAAACAGAATATTTTTTCTAAGTTATTATATTATAATTTCTATATATTATTTGAACTTATAAGTAATTGCAAAAGGCAGACATTAACATGGTGGCAATTATAATGGACTTCATCGCTACTTATGCATGGCTTTTTATGTACATATATATATATACCTATAAATATGCTACGTATTTTTTATATGTTTTTTTTTCTTTTTGGGTTTTTATCTAATCTATTTTTATTATATCTGGATGTTTTCACTTATTTTAAAAAAATCAAAAAAATATTGGAAATGTTCATCATCGCTGGTGTTGGATTTATACGTTCAATCGGTATTGGGTTACATTCCAGCGCGGCGTACGACACGGTGACGCAACAGAACGTCGCAATCAAGAAACTGTCACGGCCCTTCCAGAATGTTACGCACGCGAAACGTGCCTACCGCGAATTCAAGCTTATGAAGCTCGTTAATCATAAAAATGTAAGTACCTTCTGTTTTTTTATGAAGATAATAATCTGTTCCTCCTAATTGCTGTCTTTTGGACATCAAGGTATAGCACCTTAATCTATAGTAACTATCCTTAATCTTTCATTGTTCTAATAACATATAAGCAATATTACAAAAATTGGTATCTTAAGTTTATCCTTATCTTATTCTTATTTGGAAAAGGTTGTTCCTATTCCAACAGGCATACTTTAGATATTTCCTGGGTAATTTATTGTTATATAAGATATATGCACATAAGTATTTTCACCAGTTTGATGTTAGTGCTAAAATGATAATTTATATATCTGAAAACAACACTTAAAAATGAAGTATTTAAAAAACAATTAACAATTTATTCAAAATGTTCTATGTAGCAGTGAAATTTTCTATTAAATATTCACCATTTTGAATTTATATGAAAAATACGACAATTCAAGTAAATTCTTATTTAAATTACCTTCAATCAATTTCAGATAATCGGACTCCTAAATGCATTCACGCCACAAAAAAGCCTGGAGGAGTTCCAGGATGTTTACCTCGTGATGGAGCTGATGGATGCTAACCTGTGCCAGGTGATCCAGATGGACCTGGACCATGAGAGGATGAGCTACCTGCTGTACCAGATGCTGTGCGGCATCAAACATTTGCATCTTGCTGGCATTATACATAGGGTAAGGATTTTTCATGATTATTTCTTTAAGCGAAATATCAATACGGGCTGTGAATTTTTTATATCGGGGAATGAATTATTTTAATTATGTTAAAGCAAAGAATAATGTTTCCTTTTCTGAAAACACACATTATCTCAAATTCAAGCTAAAAGTGGTTTAACCGGTCGTTATCTATGCCTCGATGTGGCATAAACGTGAAGTTAAAAATAAAATTAAAAATTAAAACAACTCTGTATTCTGCACACTGCTGGGTAGATAGAGGAAACCTAGTGTTAAAGTTAAAGATATCTTGAATAAAAATTTTAATGAGGCGTATTGGTTGATAAATGTTATGCTCATGATTTCTGTTATAAGTGCATGAGTCATAAGTCAAATATGCAAGCTCTCATGCAATACTACTATACTACCAGAGTTAGCAATATTATAGGTTTTTATAGTTTTATGGAATGTATAAAATATTCCAAAATTTGAATCAACGACTAAGCCTAAATTCAATTTTATTATTTACTAAACAATGACCAGTCGTAGAGCAGGGGCACAGCTCTCAAGGAGATGAAATATTTATTCAAATTTATAAGCTCTGGTATCGAGGTAAAAATCGGTGTTGAGTTCCCAACACGCAATTCTTTCAGAATTCAGCAGAAAGTGGAGAATGGAGTGTCATAACGCTAGGTTTCCTCTCCTTACATTGCTGAGTGCGGGCTACAACGTGAAGCTGTATTTATTTATTTAACTAAAATTTACACCCCCAGGACCTAAAACCGTCCAATATAGTGGTGAAGAGTGACTGCACCCTCAAGATCCTGGACTTCGGTCTGGCACGCACGGCCGGCACCACCTTCATGATGACGCCCTATGTCGTCACCAGATACTATCGCGCGCCCGAGGTATGTACCCTTGCCTTGTTATGGTCTCCTGGTAGCAGAACCACCCAAGGTGCGTACTCTGTGTTGTTATGTTCCCCTGGTACTAGAGCCGCCCGAAGTTATTTACGCTTCTGTGTTACAGACGTTTGTGCGTTAAAGGTTACCAAATTTATAATTTTATAAATGATAACTAACCTTGGGAATGAAATGCTCGCTCTAATCTGTTTCAAAGGTATCATTGACACGAATATTTAAATGTTGTGTCTGAACTGGTACTGGTAAATTAAACTTGCTTAGTTACATGCTTACTTTTTTGAATCTTACATTATTTTGAATAAAATTATTTAACTTTGAATTCGTTACTCTACGTATATCAACTCGAGATATTCATTAAGATATAATCAATTAATGTCAATCGTTAATTTAAAGTGTTTATTATATTGCAATGCGACAAAAATAACACTTTTCGCTATAATCCCGTATATAGCAGGGTAGGAGCCGAGTGGTTGGACACTGCATTTTTTTTTTATTCTCCACTTTCCGCTGAATTCTTGAGGCAATGCGTGTCAAACTCAACGCCGTGCCTTTATCTTCTTACCAGCACGAAGAAAAGAAATAATAATTCATTCCCCCGAGCAGGAATCGAACACACAGCCGTCCCGTTTATACGTTTGTGCCGCTAAGAGATACGTTGACGTAGAACTGATTGACTTGGCTGTACTGATTTGACCGCCGCATTTTATGTAACCAAATCTTAATCAGAAATTAAAATAATTGCAACACAATCGTTAACTCTACATAGGAATTACCATAGATAAACAACTAACTCCAAATTTCAGGTGATCCTCGGCATGGGCTACACAGAGAATGTGGACATCTGGTCCGTGGGCTGCATCATGGGGGAGATGATTCGCGGGGGTGTCCTCTTCCCTGGTACGGACCATATTGATCAATGGAATAAGATTATTGGTGAGTGATAACTTTTTTGTGGTTATATTATTTTTGCTGTATTTCATATATAGATTGTAACTCGATGGACAGATCAACGGTCGTCCATTGGTAGAGGACCTTAATATCTAACTATCCTACTCTCATGATTTCAGCTATTTTTAGTGGTTCAGCAGATGTTAGGATGTATTTTTTTTGAAGAAACCAGATTCTTCAACTAATTGTCAAATACAGCGAGACTCTTAGGTCTGCTATAATAATATCTTAAAATGAATTCTATTTGAATTAATTCTACAAAATGTCTTTTTCCTGTAACAGAACAATTAGGCACACCATCAGCGGCATTCATGGCGCGCCTACAACCGACCGTACGCAATTACGTCGAGAACAGGCCAAGATACGCCGGATATAGCTTCGAGAGGCTTTTCCCGGATATCCTGTTTCCGTCTGATTCAAATGAGCACAACAGATTAAAGGCTTCCCAGGCAAGGGATCTGTTGTCCAGGATGTTGGTGGTTGACCCGGAAAGACGTATTTCAGTGGATGAAGCACTGCTGCATCCGTACATTAATGTATGGTAAGTATTTTAGAACGGTTTACCTGCCGCAGTGTTTATAGGTTAACACGACATGCGACATGTCTTCAAAAAGTACGTCTGTAATGTCTATCTCCACTTCAAAGGTCGACAAAGGCAACTCTGGTAGGACACGGGTGGCGCTCATCACTTACCATTAGGTGACCTATACACCCGCCTGCCTTATTTTTCTCCTAAACCACTAGGCAGGGCCTCGAATGCCTAGAGATTCTACCGTGAACTCCAATTATGGAAGACAACTTTATTTATTTAAAGACTGGCAACGCACCTGTAGCTCCTCTGGTGTTACATGGGGTCGTGGGCGGCGGCGATCACTTACCTTCAGGTGACTCGAACGTTCGTTTGCCTTGTCCTTGTCCCATAAAAAAAAGACAACTTTATAAACGCTAATGTCCATGGTACATTAAGGCGCATAGTAAGTTTGAAAAAGTGTTCCTCTTCCGTTCCGCCGCCTCTTTCTCTCTCTCGCGTCTAGCACAACTACCTCGCAGAAAGATCATATCGCGTAGCAGGTTCTCTAGCAACCGACCATGGTCTTTACCACAGCCAGTAGAGGGAGGTCGTCCATAACTTGACTTTGAATACGTTTGTTCTTTTTCCTTCCGATTGTTCACATATAAAATGGTCTGTGGTCTGACGTCGTGTTTGCCAAAAATAATATCTTTTTACAAAATTTCATGTCCTTTCCAGTCTCATTTACTTGTCAACGTACAGGACTAGTAGATGGAGTGGAATGTTGCGTTTTTGCGACCCAACCCATTGGATTCAATCACCGCACATTATACATTTTTCATTCCCTCTGATATTACTTAAAACATCCCTGACAATCTTCTAAATCTTTTCGAGTTCGTCTTATAAAGCTGAGGCACTTGGCGTTAATAAGAATAATTTTGTTATTCTCAGCTTCCTATCTCCAAATCTGTATCAAATTGATTGCATTGTATACTATCTCTGTACTGACTTGCACTTTCACATCTTCGGTCCCAATATAATACGCCGAGTAGAAGCAATGCGGTTGGTCTACTGTACAAACAACATCTCTATCATTCATCATATCAATCAGATGTGATTAATTTAGCTTCTGTTTCACTCCTCTTCTTAGATTGTTTGCTCTAACAATACACGCTCGTATGGTGCATAGGCCTGGCAGGGTTTCTGCCAGGAAGCTTTCAATTGTTGGCCCCCAACAGACACACACATCTCGAAAAGTGGACGGAAAATAAGTATACACCGTGACGAAATAAATCTAAAAGTGTGTTATCGTAAACATTATCCCTCAGGTACGACGAAGGGGAGGTGAACGCGCCGGCGCCCGCCGCCTACGATCACTCGGTGGATGAGCGCGAGCACACCGTGGAGCAGTGGAAGCAGCTCATCTACCAGGAGGTGGTGGAGTACGCGCCCGCCGCCCCCGCGCACCCTCATCCCCATGCGCCCTCCGCGCCTGCCGACCACGCGCAGCCCGCGCTCACCACGTAGGTATGTGAAAGTGAGTTACAATACTACAAAAATATAGTATTAGTAATTCTAATTAGGTCTTTATATTTAACGCACGTATTAGTGCAGTATAAATAATAACGTTATAATTACAGTATAAATAAAGAAAATATTATTTAATTACTGAAAAAACAAAAAGAAATCCATTTGAATCGATTAAAATCGATTATATTTCTTACCTGCTTAATGTTATTATTATATTATAGCCATACATAATTAGTGGCCTATGATGATTTTGATGTTAACATACTTAATTACTGTAAAATTTCAGTAGTTTCTGCGTGAAAATGGAACACGCATCCATCCTCACAAACTTTCACATTTATAATATTAGTTGGATTTAATATTTTCTAGTGATCATTCTATCGCGTTTACAGTTAAAGCTTATCTTAAATTTCATTCTTCAGATGAGGTGAAATGGAGATGCTGCACGTGTAGGACACACGGACCGGCAGGTCCATTAAATATATATTAGTAATATATAACAGTCGATACGGTACATGAGTTTAATTGATTGAATAATATATTTATTATAATTATATTATTATTGAATCTATTATTAATTTGTATAATTGGTAGATGTTGCAATACTAGTTAGAAATGGTTAATTCTAATATGGTACATAATTTTATTGATAATTTTTAAAATATTTTTTAATTTATACATTAGTTATTTGTTTTTTTTTAATAATTTTAAATTTGACATGAAGTCATGTACCCTAAATGACTGCAAGTGCTCCTTTTAGTGTCCGAAGGGAATCTGTTAACTTGTCTATTAATTGTAGTTTCATCCTGTTTCTAAATAATAGTTATTATTAGACTAGGTTATGTTTGAGTTCTACTTTATTTTGTAGCTCAACTGTAAATTTGAATGTAACTTGATAGTAATCGTTGAAAAGGAATGATATGTTGGTGGGAACTTTAAGTTTTAAGTTTATACTATAGTTAATTGAGAACCTTGGCTTAAACTACGGTTTAAACAAGGTTATTATATAAACTTCTAGGTTTTAGCTACATTTTTATTCCCTACAGTTTATTTGCATAAGCAGTGGAGTGCCTTTTGCAATTTGCTAGAAGTGATTTTATCTGAAACGGACTGAATTTGATACGTTTGGATATTTTTGTAAATGAAAAAGGCGTTTCCACACTCTTGGCCGACTTTTGAAATTGAAAAGAAGATTTAGGTAACACATAAATCGTTAAAGTCGGTTATGTTGAGCTTATATTTGTTATTTAATATTTTTCGATCCCGATTTGCCAATCAGAATCTAATGATTCTGAATGAAACAATTAAGTGCAATGGCTTTGTATGGGAGATTTACGCGTGTCTTGTTCGATTGTAATAGATTTAGATCGCCTCCCTACACTTATTTAAATGACTTTATAACGATGTGTGGAAATAATCAATTAAATTTCATGCAGGATAGCATAGATTTTAGCAGAACTGTCTTTTGAGCTGGCAGTAGTGTTATTTTATTATTATTTATCTACCAAATTAAAGTCTATAATCATAAGTGTAGGGGGTTCGATTCTGTAAGTACCCCAACACTATTCCTGTCTTAGCCACTCAATAGTCTGGATTACGTGATGTTCATAGTTCAAGTAAGTAGCCCCTAGTTGCGTTGTTGATATATTGACTGTACGAGTAGATTCTACATAAGTAGATTAATAGATCGCCTCACGCGTTTTGACTTCCATTAAAATTACTAAGCATCATTCATTTTTTATTACTGCTCATGACTGTCATTGTTTTTTTTTTTAATAAAAACAATCGATATTATCTTTTGATTTCACCAAATAGTCTTTGCTTAATATTATCTTAAATTATTTATGGTGAAATATTTGACATTTCAGTGATTATTTGATTATGCAGTTGTTATTATTTCTTATATTTATTATACATGTTTTCAAATGGTTTCTTTTTAAGTGAAGTCTTAATGTTTGAGGTAAATCGTAGGTTATTGTTTGAAACCTCACTAGGTGATATAATTATATAGTAAGTGTAACAAGAATGTTGATAGTGCCGTCGGCTGGTTTCAAATAGCACAATTTATTAGCTATAGATAGAAACTGGACGGAAATGAATGTGTTAATGTTTTGTACACTGCAGTTTTCGAGACAGGAAATTAAATATTACTTACATAAGTGATATTTTCCAGTTGTTAGTTTTTTTTGTTCTCTTCAATCTTAATGAACTCCACCACCTTAAAGGATAATTCGTGTTTGTATCGCTCAGTGTACAAAACAAATTAAACAGTATGGAAATCGACTATAATGAATACGAAAGCAATAATCTCCACTTTTCCCTCCTCGAGCGCAAAATTTCTAATTATTTTTAAGACATATCAAGGACGTTTCAATAGTTTGATTAATTTTATATTCCCAAACAAACTCTGCATCTTTATGAAATGTTACTTTACTTTTGTTCCATACATTGACGTTTTATTCTTTTGAATGTCGGACGTTTTGGCGGGAAATTGAGCCTTCCATTGTTGGTCTAGTGACACTTAGAGTTGACTTTAGACAGATTAAAAATTATATAATATTATAATTGTAGTGTCGTTATCACCAGTACGAATACACATATTATTAGTGGTGAATCGATTTAATGTGAAAACTGAATGTTAAAAGAGATAATTAAATCGATTATTTCAAACATCGTTTGTGCATTCACTAAATAATCGATTTTAAAAGGCAGTTTGTGTTTAACGTCATCTAAAAAAATATAATTGCACTATCGCACTTAGAAAACAGTTAACTCACTGTCATGTGACCAAAAGCGTATAACAAATTATGAACAGATTTATATTTGGTATCAACAAAGGATCGTATACAATTAAAAAAATATCTTAATATAAGTAGAATTGTAAATATTAAATAAGCTAAATGGAACGAAAGTGAAGCTAACATGCTATATTCTGTTTATCGCTAGTGTAACACAAGTGTACGTCCAAATTGTCCATATGTTAATATACCTAATGCAAATTACAATAATGTAATCTTTAGTGCGTATGCTAGGGTCTAGTCCTAATAGTTAGGTTTGTTTTAGATAGATGACAGCCGTAATTTGGTTGTGGATCAACTTTAGAATCTTATAAGTCAGACAAATGGTTATTATTGATAACAATATATATTATATGGATTACTGACTAAGTGTTTATGATTCTGAACTTTCACTATCAATTGAACCTAACAATTAAGACAAGATGTATGTTAGTACTTGGTAAAACAAGGTGTAAGGTAGCGACGTTGAGGCCGAGCGGCCCCTAGTAATCGGTTATTTGACTATCTAAAAACAACTTATTTTTACTGTACACGTAAGTTATTTCATATTTTAACTGAATAAATCGAAATGGTTATTATACATAGTGTGTTTGATTTATTTATTTATTATAATCCTTTGT
>DWGR01005896.1:0-10072 GCA_018247715.1 Heliconius burneyi
ACAGCTTTTATTATTATTAATATAAAACCGATAGACTTTAAGCCACTAGTAAGACAAAAATATATAGGTATATTATATATTATTAATCTTGTATTACCCACAATACTAGAAACGTAACAATAACATGCAACTTATTCATTTATAAGTTCTGGATGAAACGATAAATTTCAATATGTAATTGGTTAATTAAATAAATAAAATACATGCTCCCTGTCATTAACAATAATGTCATTAACAATAAAGGTTACCGATAGTTTCACTTTGTCTCTGGATTGTTGAAACAATTTATATAATGTTTAAATAAATAAATTATTTTAACCGTTCCGATCAAATATGTCAGTATCAGTGTATCCGTTTGATAATTAAATAAGCATGTGAAATAAGCAAATGACGAAACGAGCCATGAAAAGCAATCAAATAATTAAAACTAAGAATAACTAAAGGAAATTCTTAATATAAAAAATAATAAACTCTCCCCTAACCATTTAAAATTGAAACAAAGTAATAAAATTGGAAATTTTTAATATTAGAAAAATACTAACTAATTAAAATGAACAAAAACTAATAAATAGGTAGTTTCTGCATTTTGCAGAGCAGGTAGAGATAACCTGCAGAACTTAGATAAGTGGCAATTTTGAAAACACACATTGTCTGACAAAACTGTTGGAAAAAATTATACAAAGATAAAAAAAACTACGATCTGGGTCTATTATTGTGCATAACATAACATGTTTATATTTTTTTATTGTTGCTATTATTTATTATTGCAGCTGTCACATATTATGTTTGTATTGTTATTATTATCTCTAATATGTATTTGACAGTACAGAAATAGTCATCAAATCTATTAATAGTGAAATGAAAATCTTGATCTTTAATGAATATTACTGTAATGTTTAAAAATATTTAGAGATTTTTAAAAGCAGCAAAAAGAAAACACAAATTACAACGCAGACAAAGGCAACCTAGTGTTGAGATATAATACTCGTATATATGTACCAATGAAAGAAGAAATATTTATGTTAAATTATATTTATTATAGTATACTTAAATTATAACGCCATTTTTTACTATATATATAAATAATGTATTTTAAAGATCTAATTTGTCCTTGAGGTAATTTCCAAGTCGAGCTGATCCTGGCCCTCCATACTTCTTGAAGAACGGTTGCTGCTCCATATAAGAAAGCCAAGCTAATATTTTAGGATATCTACAACAATAAATAAAAAAATCAAAGTATTAAATAATGCCACTCAACACGCCATGCTTCCAGAACTCGTCAGAACGTGGCGAACGGAGTGTCTTAACACTAGGTTCCCTCTGCTTACCCTCCTGTGTACGGGATAGCGTGAATCTGATTTATTAAATAGTATGGCTCTGTAATTTTATTTTGAAATTATAAAAGATAAATGTGAACATAAAATTGTAAGAATTAACGATTCTTACAATTTTATGTTCACATTATTTTTATATTATTTTTATGTCGACGCGTCATCGTGCTGCTCCGCGCACTACCGATAGTCTGGTTACACTCTATAAATAAGTTACCCAGTTTTATCTTCATGCATCTCTCTCATTTGGTGGATTACAATTCTCTGTTCTCTATTGTTGTCAAAAAATAAAGTTCAAATATTGACACTTTCTCGAGTGGTAATCGAATCCACAACTAGTGTACATTATAAAGACAACAACATTACTACTTACTTTTCAGCATCAATAGGGACCATGTAACGTGAAGCAGCAATTGTAGACAGCACTGAAATATCAGCAATTGTCATCTTGTCACCGGCAACGAATATAGTTTTGGAGAGAAAAGCTTCTAAGAAATCATATGACTCGAGTACGTCATTGATAGCCTTTTCAGATGGTTTCCTAACTCCCTCGAAAATTGCTGCACCCTGCATATGAAATGGAAGAAATTCTATCAATTATATGATATTTTTAACACTAGATCCCCTCTGCTTACCCTGCAGTGTGCGGAATGCAGCGTGAAGCTGATTTGATTTATATGATATTTCTTCTGAATTATGAACTACATAGCTATATATATTTAAGCATAATTAGTAAATGGAAGTGTTAAGGCACTCGATTTTTTATTTCCCATTCACAGGTGCGATTTCACACTTTTAGATCGTTGCGTACTTAGTAGGTAGTGGTGAGTCGACGCGACTTTTTGTTAATTATTTATTTTATATAATAAATAAATGTGTTTACTGTTTATTTTAATTGTCGGTCGCCTAATTACCCTAGGTACACGATGTTAGAAGAAAATACCTTAAGTAAGGGTTCAGTTTCGTTCTGTATTCATAACTTATCTTGAGAAGAGTCAATTACTACTTCTTTTTGTAGTTTTATATTAGCTTAAAATACATTACTTACACTAATGTTCTTAGCACGAGTAGAAAATTGTGCATCGAAATATAATTTTTGATCGACCAAGGCCCTTTGTTTCAGATCTTTGGGGTACAGAGAGTCTTCTTTGCTGTATTTTCCGGTTAAGTAAGTCATGATGACGTGACTGTAAAAAAAAACATAACAAACCATTATGAAAACTGTTTAAGAAGTTAAAATAAATTGTACGAATGAGTCATACAAAATTGTATTTACCTGTCATGGATAAATAGATCTCCATCTTCCAACAATGGTATGGTGTGCATAGGATTTTTCTGAAATGTAACAAATAATAATTTTAAAGTTATATGTGCTTTTTCGTGAACAATAAATAAAAACCAGTGTTGAAATGCAATGTTGATGACTGGTGAACATTACTTGAAAGGAAGAGAAGTCTATAAAAAAAATATATGAATTATGATATAAGTTTCTTATTTTAATTTTGTTTAAGTGGACTTGATTTAGTTTACCGTGATAATTGGCTGTTATAAAAGGTATTTCTAAGCATTACTAGTATATAAAAATATTTTATTTTTAAAACATACTTCTAAATACTCCGGTGTCAAGTGACCTTTGTTCAGAAGATCGACATCAACAAATTCAATTGGAGAAACTTTGACATGATCAATCAACATCAAAGTAGCACACACTGGTGGACTGATGTCCAGCTTATAGAGTTTCAAAGGCATCTGAAAATTTAAATGATATAAACAACATAAATAATAATCTATCTTTTCTTTAAGTAAAACAATTTAAATGAAAATAATTTTTAACATACAAAAATTATAAGTTAGTTATATTCAAAAAAATAAAATCAAATTAAATCAACTTCACGCTGTATCCCGCACATGGCAGGTTAGGCAGAAAAAAGCACAGCCGTTTCCCACATTGCCGCCGTATTCTAGTTATAGATATTATAGAACATTAATTTTATAATGGTGATGATAACCAAAATATACTAAGAAACAAATATTTTTATTATTATTTATTTTAAATATCAAACTTTCATAGGATTTTATGTTTTGAATAATTTTATTTCATACGTAGATTTATTACAAAAAAAAACAACTTGCATTGGTCCCAAAAATTATATCACTCTGCAATGCCTATCTAATACTATATGTAATAATATACTTCGTGAAACAATTTATATAAACTCTTATCACATATGTTGTTGTACACATGAAAGAGATAACTGGCATCGTATCGGTTCCTTCTTACAACGCTGCGGTTTATTTTAGTTATACTGCAGAATCACTTAAAAAACAAACCTTTTAGTAAGACAAATAGATAAATAAAAATGGAAATTGTAAATTAAAAATTGTCCTCGCTGAGGTACCTCAAGGTGGTGTGCTCTCTCTTTTGCTCTTCGCGGTTTTTATTAACTCAATTACCCAGAATATTTCTTCTCTCTATCATTTGTATGCAGGCGATTTACAAATTTACAGGCAGTGTAAGGTAGAAGACGCCTTGCTGCGATCCTCAGTTGGAGCAATTTTTATGGTATTAATGTGAATCCGGATAAGTCACAGGTAATTGTTATTGGTAGCCAAGGTATACAATACGTAAGATTGATTGGGCAGTTACACCAGACGTTGTATACGACGGAACCTTTATACCCTTTTGTGATACCGTAAAAAAACTTGGTGTTTATTTTGACCAAACTCTGTCTTGGACGACACACATTATTCACATTAGCAAAAAACGTTTCTTGCGCTGAAGTTATTACGACGACTACAATCTTTTCTACCAATTCCTACCAAAATTATGCTAGCAAATTCTCTATTATTACCAATTCTTGGTTATGCAGATGCAAGCTTAGTGAAGCTTGCATCTGCATAACCAACTTGTCCGGGGACCAACTTAACAAACTTGAGCGAATCCAAAATCTCTCAATTCGATTCATATTCGGCCTCCGTAAACATGATCTGTAATAATAAACCCATAAGTGAATTTGCCAGAAGTGAAATGGCAGACCAAAAACAAGCCAAAACTGAAAAAACCGCGCCAAAGCCAGTTAAAAGTGAAAGTGTTGTGCACTGTTTTCTTCGATATTCGAGGTGTGATCCACTAGAATTCCTTTCGGAGGGACAAACAGTCAATAAGGATCAATACTATTTAGCTGTATTCAGGCGCTAGCGCGAGAAAATCCGTCGAAAACGACGGATTTTCTCGCGCGGAACGGACGGAACGCACGGACGGAATTATGGATAAAAATTCGTTAAAAGATTTTGCATGATGATAATGCACCGTGGCATCGACCTCACATCGTGATCGAATTTAAGACCAAAAACTCGATAAGTAAACTGTTCCCTAAACTCAAATTGCCACTCCGAAGACACCGTTATGAGCCAATGGAAGACAAAAAAGAGAATTTGACGCGAGCGCTAAAGATGATCCCGGAAAGTTATTTTAGAAACCAAATTAAACGGTTTCAATCTACATAATTGCTTATGTAGTTAAACACATACATACACACACATATACATAAACACACACACATAGATACACACACAACACACACACACAAATGGGGCATTTTATCTTATTATTATTATTTTATTATTTTTGGTATATGTTATTACTTTTACTTTTTAACTTTGCATTGTTTTATTTTTTATTTAAATATGTATCATTTTTTTTTCTAGTAACATGTTTAAATTATGTGTAGCTCTGTACTGTACTTAGATAATACTTATAAGTAGAAAACTATAAATGGCTGTATTTTTTTATATAAGTTTTTTTTTATAAGTAGTTATTATTATGCTGTTGTTTTCTGTAAAATAAATAAATAAAAACACGTTTCGTATGTTGGAAGAAGCGTTGGCACATGTGTATTGCATCAAATCATATTTTGAAGGCGACAAAATAAATATTGATAAATAAATTAATGCTTTTTACAATTTCCGGATACTTTATTGTCACAATATAGTTTCTGTTGAAATTCCGCCATTTTAGTGTTGAATTGTTGTGATAGTTCTTGCATAGACTGCTTAATGACTTCCATATAGCTACACACGATTATAAAGAACTTATTGTATGTAGATTATTGTGCATTAATGCATTACTTAATAGTATTTTTTTCACTTATAAATGATAAATACTATTATTTTGACAAAATTTTTTGGGAGCTATGTAAAAAGACGTATTCGCTTTTTTGGCGCCTACCCGCGAGTTGAGTATCTGAGTATCGCTCTAAGCTCAAGTGGCTCCCTATACGTTGTCGCCGGAATTTACGTCTTCTTGCCTTTTTGTACTGTGTGTTATTTAGTTCAACTGCACGTTCTTACTTGAAGGAAAAAATTTAATTTATTAGTGCACCAGGAAATTTAAATAGACCGTTACGTAACCTAACGTTACATCTTCCTGTACACAAGACTATATTTTTTTACCAATCTTGTACAGTGAAAGCTATAAAACTGTGGAACAGTTTGCCTTATAATATTCGTCAGGCAAAATCATTACTGACATTTAAAAAAGCTGTACGTCATCACTTTGTAACAACTTCGTAAGTGATCTCTGTCTACATTGGATATATTTATATATATTTAGCTGTATGTATGTATATTTGTTATTTATAGTATAAGTCTATGTATTGTATTATATTATCTATATATCAGTATATTGTTTGTATGTATCTAAATCCATAGGTATATTATAAATTTGAAAGTAACTCTGTCTGTCTGTCTGTCTATCTTTTACGCAATCAGGGTCAAACCCGTAATCCAATTGTAATAAAATACTCATATAGAGAAACTTGAGGGTCTCGGGTTGAACATAGGTTACTTTTTTTTCTCATATTTGTAATATTATCGATATAAACTAATATATTAAAATATTTATTAATTTTACATGTAATTTATTCCGCCATCTTAGTAACAACCGTCGTTGCTAGGCAACGGTTTGCAAAATATGTTTGTTGTTTTGAGAAAACGTCACCCAAGAGCAGCTTACTTAACGCATACATGGCGTGCGCCGACTCTATCTTATGAGACACAAAAACAATGTTTTACAAAAATATTGCCCTTTAAATAATGTTAAATAAAGTCCGCAACGGTAAATGTTTATCTCTGAGAGTTAAGCAAAAGTACCCATTTCAATGAATTGATTTTAAATTTATCCGGTCTTTTTTTTAAATATTTTTTTTTCTATAATTTGATATTCGTCCTTATGAAAATAAATATAATAGTCACTTTTAGCTTTTCATCTAGATTAGAATTATAGTTTACTGTATAATATTCTAATAAATAATTAAGGAGATGTCACTGATTCGAAATGACCTAGCCTACGAGCGGCATAGTATGACCGACGCGAGCGGGCTTTGACGGTTTTGTAAATTTTCATACATTTTCGTTTATAATTTATTTTAACTACACTTTGCTTCTCTTCTAATAGACTTCGAACTTGAACAAAAAATTCGAAAAATTTACGAAAGAGTATTTAGTTATCTCAGTTCGGTTATCTATACCGATGTTTTACACTTAATATATAGTAATTTTAATCATTTGCGGTTTATTATCATTTGGGCTCGCAAAATTGTCCTATTTAATATAGAAATATGTTTAGTTAGAATAGAATAGGTATCTATGTAAGCGCGCACGGAAAACTTTAAAATACTTTTTCTTATATTAAGAATTTTCTTTAGTTACTTTTACTTCTTTTGTTTGTTCATTTTAATTACTCGGATATTTTTTCTAATAATATGTCTCCAATTTTTATTCTTTTTACTTATTTTAATTATTTAGCCTTATATTTTCTTACTAATACTATTGAAAATTTAAAATAATTTCTTAAATATAATTAATAAATATTCGTATAATACAAGCGGGTGAAGCCGCGTTCGGGGCCGCTTGTTTATTTATATATAAAAACTAACTACGTTATTTTAACTACGTCCACCATCCACCTTCTTTAAATGATGACAGTTTCTTTTTGCACTAAAGCTTATCTGAAAGATATGGCTACTTAGCCATAAGACCATTTTTTTGCACTTTTTTTATGGTAAAAGGACAAGGCAAACGAGCGTTCGGGTCACCTGAAGATAAATGATCACCGCCGCCCACGACCCCGTGCAACACCAGAGGAACTACAGGTGCGTTGCCGGCTTTGAAGATGGAGGTAGACGCGCTTTTTGAAGGTACCCATATCATATCGACCTGGAAACACTGCCGCGGGTAGGCCATTCCACAGTTCCGTGGCGCGTGAAAGGAAATTTCTACGAAACCGCACAGTAGTAGAGTGCCACGTATCCAGGTGGTGTGGATGATATTTAAGTTTGTGACGTACTGTGCGGTTGGATAATTTGGCGGCAGGTAACAGGTCAAATAGTTCTTCAGAACACTCCCCATGATAAATGCGATAGAGAATGCACAGCGAGGAGACGTCTCTACGCAGAGCCAAAGTGTCAAGCCTTTCACAGCTCATTGGATCCCTAATAATTCGAACGGCTCTACGTTGTATGCGATCAGATGGGTCGAGCTGATACTGGGGTGCACCAGCCCAGAGATGAGAACAGTACTCCATATGAAGCCGTACCTGGGCCCTTTATAGGGCCAAACGGTGTTTGGCATTTGTTTTCTTTTCTGTTTTGTGTATTTTTATATCAGTGGTGTACAAATAAAGAAATAAATAACTTCTTTAATATTATGATCAGTTGAAATAATATTAAAGATGATATTATAGATGTTATTATATAGGCTTTATTTATTTACAAATAATCGTAGGTGGACAATTATGTTCATATTTAGTTTGGTACCAGGTAGTAAGAAATAGCCAAATCTAATTTAGTGCTCAAATTTGAGTAAACATAGAACTCAGCATCCATATACTCGTACATAGATCTCCCATTGTTTTCTTGGTGAAGTCAATAATTATATTATCTGCCATCGCAGACCACACCAGTGCCCTCCCGCCATTTAGCCCAAGCAGCGCTTATCCGGTTATAGACATCGTGATTGATGCCTCTAGACACGTGCATAACGGATCCAAGGTACCTGAACCTTTCCGACTTAACGGCTGGTTCAGGACCGATATAGATAGTGCCCGAGTCCGTGCTCCAGCAGGCCATGTACTCGGTCCTCGACACATTTAGTTTAAAACCGCCGTTCTCAAGCGTACACTTCCACAGGTTCACTTTATGCTCCAGCGTCAGTCGGTTCTCGTCAATGAGTGCTATATCATCGGCATACATCATCAGCCATGGAGGCTGGTCTTGGATGTTAGCCGAGACAGTATCGAGCACCACATTGAACAAGAACGGACTAAGAGCCGAGCCCTGGTGAACCCCTACTGGAATCTGGAAGGGTTTAGTGTCGCCAACAGCAGTCCTAACTATAGAAGTGGAATCATGGTACATGTCTTTGATAATCTCAATATAGGCCTCAGGGATCCTCTTGGATCGCAATGCCCACCAGATGCACCGACGAGGCACACAGTCAAAGACCCTCTGCAGATTTAAAAAGGCCATTCTGCTTTTTTCCCTGTATGCCTCCATCAATGTTCTGAGGGCGAAAACGGCGTCCATAGTACCCGATCCTGGCTGAAATCCATATTGAGACTCAGAGATAGTACACTTGCGCCGGAGCCTGAGGTCAATCATGCGCTCGAAGACCTTCATGGTATGACTTAATGCCCCTATAACTACCACAGTCTTGAACACTGCCCCTTCCCTTGTAAATAGGGGTAATGAAGCTTAGCCGCCACTGGTGTGGCAACTTTCCAGTGTTGAACATATGGTTAAAAAGGTCAGTAAGCATGAGTATACCAAGAGAGCCCAAAGATTTCCACGCTTCGATCAGAATGTCGTCAGGTCCCACCGCTTTTCCGTTCTTCATGCGTCGAAGGCAATTACGAGTTTCATCAAGGGTTATTGCGGTAATAAGTCCAAGGTTAAGCGGCGGTTAAGCTTCAATTTTATGTTTTGCTGAGTATAAAAACAGTGTGCAGTAAGTAAAATATATGTATATTGATATAAACGAAAGTTTCACGCAAATTATTTATATATTAGCGGTACATAATACTTGGAGATATGATATTGCTTATGTTTTTTGTGTGATTCATAATTCTCACGGGGTGTATTTTTCACTTATTGGAAACAATTTTCCATCAGTTCTAAAAGACAGAGGAGCTGAAAGCAGCCAAACTTTCGAGACGCCTACTAATATAATATAGCAAAACTACAACAAGAACAATTTCTTAATTATTAATTAATTATTTTTAACAACTTTTATGAAAAAAAAAGGGTGTGCATAAATAAAGCTTGTAATGGATAAAATATAGTGAAGAACTATGTATTGTTCTTGTTGTATATTTTATCCGTTAGAAGCGATTTTATCAGTCTCTATTTTTTTCAGCTTCACACTGTATCCCGCATGTAGCAGTGAAGACAGAGGAAGCTTAATTTTAATACACTCCGCTTGCCTCTTTCCGCCATTCTAGAGGCATTGCATGTTGAGTGACGAAATTTAACGCAGCGCCTTCACTCGACACCAGAGCGACTAAATGAAAATAAATATTTTATTTCCTCAAGTGGAAATCGAATCCACAACCTGTCGTGTGATGTCGTCCCTGCGCCACGTCTCCACAGGTCACTACTATAAATCATTATCTAATACCATAATCATAGCTTATTAATAAATATAATCTCTAGATTACAGATTTTTCGGTGACATATGATAAGATA
>DWGR01005897.1:0-10071 GCA_018247715.1 Heliconius burneyi
TTTTTTCGACGCCCCCTAACTACAATTTAATTACATACTCGTACAAAAAAGGGAATGGGTACAATGAAATAACCATCTATTTATAAAACTAATTAATATTCACTTTTCTAGCCTTTTTATCGGCAAACTCTTTTACTAGGCATTGAAAGTTTGAGTTTTCTGGAACTTCATTTTGGATTGACAAAGTTGTTAAGTTTGTTAATCTAGATTGCGAGATGATCGATTGTAGATATTTTCTTACTAGTTTCAGCTTGGAAAACCTTCTTTGTTTATTGGCAAAAAGATAAGGCAAACGAGCGTACGGGTTACCTGATGGTAAGTGATCACCGCCGCCTACGGCCTCGTGTAATACCAGAGGGGCGGACTACAGGTGCGTTGCCGGCCTTTAAGGTGGAGAAAGACGCGTTTTTTGAAAGTACCCATATCGTATCAAGCTGGAAACATTGCCGCAGGTGAACTATCCACAGTTGCGTAGCGCGTGGAAGGAAGTTCCTACCAAACCACAAGTGGATTGGCACGTATCCAGATGATGTGGATATTTGAGTTTGTGACGTACTATGCGGTTAGAAAACGTAACATGTCACGTCAAGTCTTTCACACATCATTGGGTCTCCAACGATCCGAACGGCTCTACGTTGTATGCGGTGCGTATGTATCAAATGGTTCAATGAGATACTGGAGTACACCAGCCCAGGGATGAAAAGAGTACTCCATATGGGGCCGAACCCGGGGCCTATACAGGGTCAATCGGTGCTCAGTACTGTCGCGCTCTGTTGTTTCTTTATGGCGAACTTGGCCTTGCTTTTCAGATGGTCGGCTATAAGTGGATTGTTTTGGAAACATACTTGTATCTCTGTGGGGCTCACCGGAGAAAGAAACCGATACTACCCACTAAAACCCAGTGAGACCTCCCCACCTAGTCAGAGACACCGCAGGAGCGAGTATTCCACTGCGACGACTCGGTGGAAGGCCCACCTATCGCGGACCACCGTCCTCTTTAGGATACCCCTTGGCAACCTCCATGAGTGATCTAGGGTAAGGGGAGTTGGATATGAGCGTACTGCCTTCTCCTACGACGGCGGAACGCGTCTGCATTTGCACTCGACTCGTGCACCCGCACCCGCACCCTCCTTCAATGCCATTACAGAATCACAGAAGGAGACCATGGCAGACCAGTACCTCTCACTATCTTGCATGACCCCCACCACACTTGACAGTGAGAGGTTCCTACCGACCACATCCATCAAAACATGGCGCTGTGGGGCCCAAGCGGGGCATTCGACCAGTGTATGATGCGCTGAATCCACTGGCGCACTGCACTGGTGACACTGGTGATAACTCCCGACGTGCAATCTGGTGCAGGTACTTACCAAAGCAATCATGCCTTGTTAGTACCTGCACCAATCTGAACGTCAAGACCCCGAAGTTTCTGTTTAACCAGCGTTTAATGTGAGGGCGAACAGCTTTCACCGTCATTAAACCTGCCGCCGGGGACTCCAGGTCCAACTCCCATCGTCGGATCAGGGCTTCGTCGGCTCTTCTCCTGATCCGCACGATATTCTCTGTCGATGGTCGTCCACCTCGCGACCGCTCACTTGCACGGAACGCGTGAACTCTAGCCAGTACCTCCGCCTGTAACTCCCAGGGAGGATCACCCGCTAGGAGAGTGGCCGCCGTCCATGACACCGTACGGTAACCCCGAATAGCTCGCACCGCTATAACCCGCTGCGCTTTTCACAATTTAGACCTGTAAGAGCAACACAACCTGTACCAAATTTTTAACATTTTCTAATTTAATCACCCAAGAACAATACTCAAGCTTGGCTTCATGCTACATGATTAAATGACGCAAACGTACATCGGAGAATTCGAAAAAAATATTTTTCGAGCATTTAATTGTGCACATATAATGGTTAAGTTTAATTTTTCAAATGGCCTATATTTCGAAAATGGTAAAACATACTTTAAGGAGTAAAAGTATTTGGGAATTATCACCTTCTATCGATCTACGAATCACCGTGTACATAAGAACAATACAAACAGAAAACTCTTGTCCCGTTGCACACATAAGTACCTATTATTGATCAATTGAAACATAATTTGACTAATGTACGGACGTAGGTATATAATAAAACAACTAAATAGTTGATGCTTCATTCGTTTTATTAATAAGATATAATATAGCAAGAGAAAATCGAGTATAATATTAATACATCTATCAAGAAGAGATTAAAATTTAAAAATTTTGTAACAATTAGATACTAATAAATAATAGACATTTTTCAATAATTTTTACTTAACAACAACATTTAGAATACGTTTATTAAATAATTCTACTCAGTCAATAATATTGATTGCCGAAAAAGTCGTCATTCGTTTTAAAGTTTTGATTATTTAATTGATAACGTCATATTTCGATTTTTCGATGAACCGAGCTAGAGAGCAAGACAGCAAAGCTCCAAGAAGCGGCAGCACGGCCGTGCCAACGGCGACCCCGACTAGTATATTCATATTGTTCGTCAGATATTCAGTTATGACTTCGTAACAACCCTGAAAATATATCATTAAATATTGTACATTAAAACCTTTTATTATTAATATTTTTTATATTATTATTTAATTCTTGCTTACACTACAGACTTATGGTCCGTACCTTTTGTCACTTTATACATTTTTTTTCCGTTTCAAGAGAAAAAATATTTCTATATTTATACACTACCTCCTTAAGGGAGTCCAGTTTATAATGTCAGTTGCCACTTGCTAATTTACTGTAACACTATAACCTAAATTTATATGCAGAAATTTAACATTTCTTATAACTAAAATTAATTATTGATATTTTCATCGGTTCTTTATTAGCCCCAATCATAAAATCGTGTTGCAGCTCCCCTATTACTTTCACCTATTATATATAGGTACCCAATATCTATGTTTTTAAACTAAACGGACCATTTTGTTTATTACTTAAAAAAGACATGAACTTATTTTTCGTAATATTAAAAAAGATTGGGTGAAAGATAAAGTGTCGAGGCAAGGCGCGGCGTTATGTTCTGCCACTCAACACCCAATGCCTCCAGAATTCGACAGAATGTGGGGAACGGAGTGTCTTAACACTAGGTTCCCTCTGCCTACTCTGCTGTATGCGGGATACAGCGTGAAGCTGATTTAATTAATTTTTTTATTAAGTTAAAAATGGTATAAATATTACAATATTTTATTTGCCATTAAAATATATATTTAGATCTACATATATAAAGGCCGTCGTGGCCCAGGGTAACAAGGGTGTGACTGTAACGCGACGGTTGTGGTTCGATCCCCACTCGAGGAAGTGAAATATTTATTTACGTTTATATTTTCATTTCTTCACTCTGGTGTCGAGGCAAAGCGCGGCGTTGAGTTCTGCCACTCAACACGCAATGCCTCCAGAATTCGGGAGAAAGTAGGGAACGGAGTGCCCTAACAGTGCGTTCCCTCTGCCTACCCTGCTGTGTGCGGGATACAACGTGAAGCTGATTTATTTTTATTTTATATCTATATATTGGCTTATAAGATACAATACTGAATACGCGGTTGGAAAAAAGATAAAAGATCTGAGCAGAATAAGCATAAGTTCCGCAAGATCTATTAGGATCAAAAGAACAACATTATATCTCCGTGTGTAAATTAATTTTGACATATTAAACAGTATACAGAAAATATGGTGCTAATTTTTTTTAACTTACTTGTTGATAAACATTGCTATAGTTGGCCGTAACGCAGTGGTTTGTATCGTGGCAACAAGAGATAGGAATGACTCGTTGAGGCGAGAGCCGCATCCAGTCCGTGTAATTGGAAACCCCGCAGCATTGTAACTGTTATTAATATCATTTAAGAATAAAATAAATTAGCTTTACTAAAAAAAAAACTTCATAATGCTTAAAATCATATCTGCATATAAATAAGATGTTATTTTAATAATGAACGATATCTAAATTACGAAATTTCTCAACGTCCCGCAAAACATGACCTATGTTAGTGTCAAGAGTGAAGACTGAAGAGGCACTGTTCCGTTATTATGATTAATATATCCGTAATTATGATTAATATAATGCTTAATTGTAATAATTTAGGAATTACTTTAAGCAAAACTCTTACTTTAGATTGAGCAAAGTCGAAGTTAGCCTTTTGAGGATCATATGTAGCAATTGTTTGAGTGAGCCCATCGTGCAAGCCCTTAGCGAACGTGTCCCGGTAGCACACCACAGACGCACCGACACCGGCATCCATCATAAAAATGCACACCAGAAATCCTCCGTACTATAATAAAACATTTATAATTTGAGATTAAGAGTACAAAAAGGCTGACTTCACAACTATTAAAAAAAACAAACTTAATTTTTTAAGTCTTTTTTTTTAACTAAATTGCAGAAAATAATATTAAGTACTTCCAACTTTTATAGAAATAGATAAATAATAAGCAAAATTATTGATACTTTTATCCTTATTTACGATTTAAATTCGTTTATTTTACGAGTTGGTGCTTTTGTTCCGTGTTTTTCCGTGTATTAGTTATCTCTTAATGTAATGTAATTTTTTGTTGCCTGGTACCGTTTTAAAAAGTTTTTTTTTAAATTATAATAATTGTTTATTGTTATTAGAAACACTACTTTAATCATGAAAATTGTTACCATTTAATGTAGATCTGAAACTGGCTAAAATCACATAGCATGTGCCTAGTGTCCTAGTATCTATATTAATAAGTCCCCACTACATGTATCTACAGATGACAGAATCGATTATCAAAAAATAACTATAAACTATCGATTTATACAGAAAACAATGTAAAGCAGAAAACACACAGAAAAAAATCTAAAGTTGATTTTTCTACTTGAATTGTCTATGACATTAACTTTATTATTATACCGTAGCTTTATTGAGTTTAACCTTTGATATTACACGTAATGCCGTTCATGTTATAGGTCAGCGAGTGTGTGCGTACAGGTGCATTCTTTTTTAAACTAAATGTATTAAAAATTGGCCAAGATAATATTTATACGGCTGAATGGTGAAATGAACTTGTGTTCTTTTTAAATACTAAGCTACAAACTTTAATATCTCTATATCTGTGATAAATCATATATTAGAACCCACTATTCTCACTTTAACGCGGGCAATTCTACTTAAATACGTTTCGCTTTGTTGTAAACTAATTGATGTCATATACTGTTACTTTAATATTCGGATTTATAGTTTGGTTCTGTGCGACGCCATTGTACTTATTAAATAATTTCTTTTTTCGAATACCCATATTGTATGCAAGGACTTCAAAAAGATATTATAAATATCATAACAGTAATATTAATAAAACAATAATTATCAAAAGCATTGCTATTGACTGAACCCGACTAAGAAAATCAAACCCAATGCTTCACAATCATTTATTCGTTTATAAGCCCCAACTCATTTTAAACATTGTCGATAGGATTCAGACCGAGGTGGTGGTGGTGGTTGCAGAACTTAGAAAAAAATGCACATTTTCATCGCACTTTGACCATTACACTATCAATGGATTTTTTTTCTGGTAAAAAAGTATTAAATTGATTTTAACCGACTTTTGTAAGTAAAGGAGGTTATCAATTCGACTGTATTTTTTTATTTCTATTTATTTGGCTGGGTGAACTGATTCTGATTATTTTTCGATTTTTATTTGAAAGCTAGTGCTTCCCGTGTGGACCCACTTCGTTGATGCATTTCTGATGATGGTATCTATGAGAAAATAACGTAAGTCTTAAATTTGCATTCGGTATGTGCGCGACCAATGGGCAAATAACTCTATGTCGCGCCAACTGATTTCGATGTTTTTTATTTGAAAGGATGCGCTTCAAGAATATTTTGATGAAAATTTGATTACGTACTGATCATGGGATACGGTTGAAATTGAACAAGTGTCTTTTTGTTGTTTGGTAAAAAATATAATTGTATTGTGTAATAGTTACAAGGAAAAACATTGTTAAAATTGGTGTCAGAAGTGAGATTCCTCATCGTCACATTTTTTTATCCATCTTCAAGAAAAGGAGAGGTTCTCAATTAGCCCGAATATTTTAATGTATGTTCTTGTCAATATGCCAAACTGTTAGTTTACACAAAACATTGCAATCAAGATTTAAGTTTTACATAGGACAACTATCTACTCGTTTAAAGTCGGTTTTTTATGTTAATAAATATTTTTTTCTTGATAAAATTATTTAACTCTGACTTTTAGAAATATAAATTTATTTGGTATATCACTTACAATGTAGAGTAGTACAGGTTGTCCTTTGATGATGCAGGAGAATGCCACTGAACTAATAAGTACGATCAGACTTGCAATTCCTATGATCACGTGAGGAGCTGTTCCAGAAAAGTCCGAAGACAACTCCATATATTTGTAAAGATCAAACTCCGCCCATAGTCCAACTATTAGGATGAAGAGTCCCGTCAACTGTGAATGTATTGTTTTTATTAAACAGAATTTATTTTTCCAGAGAGAGCAATCACATACATCAATTTACATCTATACGCAACCGCGTAAAAACATTTTTTTAAAGTAATTTTTTTGCTCCTAAATGTATTATTATATAGTATAATTAGTATAATAATTATTGTAAATTAATATAATTAAAAATAGTATAATATATTCTTATTTTTTTTTAAATATGTTGTCAAGGTAATATTTTGAAACAATTAAGCTCTTACCCAAAATACGATGTTAAATATGAAGAGTAGGGTTTTGAGGCAGGCAATGACCGCCACGTTCTTGAATTGGTTGCCCATTGCAGATGACTTTAATTTACATTTCGTATCGTATGTGCCCTTCGCGAACCATATGTTTAGTTTTAGAGGAGTTGGGACTGAATGAGCTTATCAGATGATAACAGAATGCGCGCGCTGGTGCAAAACGCATGCGTCGATCAATTCGCGTCTACCCTTTGTTTGTAAATACTTTTGTGTGCTTCCAAGAAGCGGTCATATTTAGAGTAACTTTTAACTTTCTTCATAATATATTTTTTACATACCGTAACTATGTCCGTGAAACCGTCGTGGCATACGGACACAAATCTGCGAATGTCGCGCTATTGTGGATTGATTCCCACTCAGGGGAATAAATGGGGGTTTTGGTAACGAGCGCAAAGCGCGACGCTGAACTCCGCCACTCAACACGTAATGCCTTATGAATTTGGCGGGAAGTACAACAGCGTGAAATTAAAAAATATAAGTTTACGTACAAACATACGTACAGTTTTATCTGATTTTTAAAGTATTTTTAATTTTTGTCCATACGATAAGCGTTTGCTTATGAATTATTATTGAATAATTTTCTTATAATAGAAGTACTGGTGGTACAGCATCAGCGTTGCAAGATGTCCCGATTTTGGCGGGACGTCCCGATGTTTTGTATATATAATAATATAAATATTAAAATGTTAAATTAAAAAATAAAACTCTACGTATATACTGTAAAAAACGAGATAAAGCCTGTCCCGCTTTTTACAGATTATACGTAGAGTTATTTTCTAATTTAACATTTTCATATTTATATTATTATATACATACTAAGATTTTATTATATACTTGCTAATAATTTCTTTGAAATACAAATTACTATAACTACTTCTAAGTTACGTATAATTATTCTGAATACTTAACTGCCTTACAAGACTTACAGATCTGTAACTTTTTCTAAAATTCAAGTTTAGCCAGAGCTCTTTCATCTGATACCTAACTTAAACTAGCCAAATTTCCAAATTACCTCCCCCCCCCTCCTTTTAAGGCTTTTAAGATACAAATGTAAGTTACAAATGTAGTATATATTTCAGATTTTTTCCTAAACAAGTACTACCTGTGGATGCTAGCAGCCAAATTTTATAATTCTAGGTTAACCAGAAGTACACTATTAATTTTGATTCCCTTTATAGTATCGAAACACGCTTTTTTGCTATAGTTTATATAGCTTTTGTTCTGAGTAAATATATAAATGTTTTTTTAAGGAAATCATTGGAAATTAGAAGATACTGTGTAGTGATACTGAGTATACCTACTTGTAGTTTGAATTTTATTTCCATATCTCCAAGCGTCCCTGAGATAAAAGGTCTTGACAGACAGATATTCAGACAGATGGACAGCAAAGTGATCTTCTCCTTAAAAGGTACGGAACCCTAAAAATGGAGTAATCACATATTAAATCCTAATTATTGAATGTTATGTCCCGCTTTTGGTGAAAGAATTGCTTTATGTAAAATGTTACAAAAATCCCGCTTTTCACCGAGATAAAAATCAGGCAACGCTGTACAGCGTGTTCATTGCCACAAGTCTAATTTATAAAATTTTATTAATTTAATGAGTGATGAAATAATTAGTATTTTATACTTGGTAGTTTTATGTTTGCCGAAATTTGCTGTCCACGTTTGTTACTCTAATATCTTTTATTCTATAATCACATTTTACTACTTAGCATTTATTTAAATCGAATTGTTTCAATACTCATGAAATTTTACTAAGCCCATTGTAAAAGGTGTATCACATTCGGTATGTTAGACCTTTCAGTTTGGTCGTTTTGTTAGTCGTTCAGACGTCACAAAGCTGCGCTGGCGCACGCTTGCTCGCGGCTAGAGAAGGTCCGCTACGCAAAATTACGATATTTCATAGCCATTAAGTGATTGATGCTTAATCAATTGACTTGCGAAGAGCCAAGTAATTTATAGAGAAATTTAAACGCATCAATTTATTCATAATGGTGTCTTCCGTGAATATTCTTTTAGTTGGATTCGTATTGCAAATTACGTTCGTGTTCCCAATTGCTGAAATTGAGCCAGAAGATGGTAAGAATAATTAATTGTTGCTTATTTTTTTTTTTAAATTTCCAAAATTTAAAAAACTAAAACATAAAAAATATTTATTATACTAACTTACAGAGATGGAGATAGGGATAAAACTTTATTATATTTGAGAATTCGAAATAAATTAAATTTTAAGATTAATTCTTCGGATTCAGAAGAAGATTATTTTCTGTATTTTATTGAAGTACTATATTTAAATAAATTATTTATTTATTCCGTACATAAAATAAAAATAATTTAATGTAACCGACGACAAAATATGTTGATAGGTTTAAGTATCTTTTAAGACAGTCCGTTCCCCATTTTAATTGCAAGTTGAATGGCGGAACTTAATGCCGCGTTTTGTCTCTGTACCAGTTCGAGGTAATGGAAATATTACATTTTCATTACCCTGACTGGGAATCGCCTTTACAGCCAGGTCAATGAAACGACGAATAAATATATATCTACTGAGTAAATATGAATAGCATATTGTTTTTTAAATATTTTGTATTTTATTTATTTGTGATTTAAGTATAATAAAAGTACTTTACATGAAACATTTCTGCGTAGACAGTAAAGTACCTTACGGAGTGAGAAGTCACTATGGCCTTTATATTTATGGTATATATTTATTTATCGTAGAGACGATTAAAAAAAACAAATATAAAATCTTTGTACAGCTAGAATTTTAAGAAGTAGAGAAAATAATGTACTCTTTATAAATTTTTAAACCAGATGTCGATATCGATTAATAATGATGATGACTAATTTGAAATTAAAACTAATATAGATCGCTATAAGCTTTAAATTACGCGTAGTTATTGTTTAAATAAATACTAAAAACTGTGTTTAACCGTGTGAAAGAGTTATCAATAGCCTGCAAATGTCAATGTATGATATAGGCATTGCATAGTTTGTGTATAATGTTTTTACAAGACCTAAGTAACGGAGAGACAATTATGTCTCGCGATAATCGTTATGTAATCTTCTCCTAACAATAGTCATTTAGTGCAAATTGAGATATTCACACTACTTTCTCATTCAACCAGCTAACGGTTTTTCTTCCCAGGTGCGCGCATCAGCCCTCCCGTTCCGGTTTTTATCCGTGACAATTAGGTTCCTTCTTGATATAATAATTTCTCTGGTAAATACACAATTAAAATGTTTTCCTACAGCGAGTCAGGAAGTGTAAATCTTCTCTATCTATGTCTTTGATCGTTACATCGAGAACGCA
>DWGR01005898.1:0-10071 GCA_018247715.1 Heliconius burneyi
AGTACCAATGAGGTAGTGATCAGCTAACTTGTGATTTATTATAGCAGAGCTATAATTTTTTTTACTTTTTATATATATATGATCTAAACACGATTGTGTTAGACATTCATTTCTAAATTCCTCTCTTGTAATTCCTTGTATTTGCTTAGTAAATCCTGATTCGCTTAAAATATTTTCATATAAAATCTTTGTTTGTTAATGTTGTAACTATAATCTACGATCTAGATTGAAGAACCTAGTAATAGTGTCAATCGAAAATGAAATAGCCGATAAAATTAGTTTTATTTTATTTTTTCAAATTAATAATCATTAATGCTATATCCCGCACACAGTATCCCGCAGCAGGGTAGGCAGAGGGAACCTAGTGTTACACATTCCTTTCCCCACTTTCTCTGGAGGCATTGTGTGATGATTAGCAGAACTCAAAGTCATGCTTTGCCTCAACACAAGAGCGAAGAAATGGGGCGGGGTTCGAATCCACTACCGTCGCGTTGCAGTCACACCCTAGTACCACTGCGCTATGACGGCCTCTTTAAAACTCTCAATCTGACCTCAAGATGACATCATAACATATAGTACAAAATTTTATTTTTCGAATAACCCATTGGTTATGTAAAATAATAAGATAATTATAGATATATAACAGTAATATTAAATGCAACTGCGCTGCGGCCATAACGCGGGAACGACTTGGACTTGGTCTTTTAAACTTTGCAGACAGGAACGGTTAATCAAAGTATTTTTCATAGAACTATTAAAACTTATTTTAAATGTAAAAAATTGGACTCTTTATTGGTTTTCGATAATTTAAGTTTAAATACTAGCTCTAACGTTTGACTTCACCCCTGTAGTACACATTGCAAGTTCCTAATCAGACAATGACTGCGGGTACAGTGGTTGACGTTGAAAGTTGAAATGTAAGGTAATATAGGCTATAGCCCTTCTCAATAAAAGAAGAACAAAAAACACAATAATATTTTTTAATTCAAAGCAGTTTGAGTTTACAAAACATATGAAACTTCTGCTGAGCCATGACCGTAACCTTTGTTCTCCTACGGATCATTTCTGATTCTATTACGTAGGGAACTACACCCCCTGAATCAAAATTGAACCAACAACTATCGCGTTCACTATCAAACGCCATACCACTGTACCACAATGGCACCATTTAAATAAGCAAAATTTATATTATCTACGTTCTTTAATTGTGTTTATTCTCTAAAAGTAAAACCGCTCTAGACTTAAATTGCATCTACAAGATAGTTCATTTTGTTTCGAAATGAGCTCTCCAGGAGTTAAAAGCAATTGTTTTATCCTAGGAAACCCATCAACTCTAATGCCTCGCCTGAGCCTCGCCGCTCGCGATAGAGCTCAAGCCACAAAAGTGCTTCTTTTTATTCCTTATTGAAATATTTTAAAAAAGATATATCCAAAAAAATAGTAATAATTTATTATTCCTTAGTTATTGATTTATATTATCTAATGCGAGGTATTTGAGGCCGTAGTGGCGCAGACACACAAGAGTCCCACAGTAAACATGGCGGTTGTGGGTTCGGAGTGGATATATGTGAATAGGAACGGAGTGTCTTACGCTTTGTGCGGAATACAGAATACATAAGTAAAAAAAAGTGTTTGTTTAGTTGACAGCACGAATCTCAGGAAATATTGGTTCAAAAATCATTTTGTGGCAATATTGTCCTTTATATGAAACTTTAGCTATCAATGTATGTACATACGGTCTTCGTAATGATTATTTTATTAGATAATTATAGTACTTCGAATGAGAAAATAAATAATTGTGTACAACAAGCAGACGAAGCCGCGAGCGGGTTGAATTTAATGGCTTATGCATGAACTCTGTGATATTATGGTAATGTAACAATAATGTGGTGTTTTATAAAATCTATCATCTTGTAATGTATCTGAGCTCCGCTGCAATTGAAAACCAACCTGAACTTAAGCCAACTCGGGACCTGCACCAAGAATAGTTGAAGTAGATGTAGCTTTATGTACTTATGTCTAGAAGAAAAAGGAAAATGGATTTAAAAATATCAAAAAATACTATCCCGACGGTGGGACTTGGGTCCAAGCTATCAGCGGCTAAAGATCCAGAGAGAAGAACCTTTTCACAATACGCTCCGTCTCAAGGAATACTTCTTCCTACATCCGGTTCTTGATCTAACAGCTCAACGATAATCTCTTAAGATGTTGATTGATTACTATATCGCGCATACTATTCATAAAATGTTTGCATTCCATTTTTTTTTGTATCTGATGGACATGATCTATTTCACGTAATGTAGATTTAAAAACTTTTCAAAAATGTCTCCATATCTTGTGGATGTACAAACATGATTTAATTTCTACATATCTATCTCGATTGTACGAAAAACTGCAGCCAGCTGACCGTACAAAGAAGCGCTTATTTCCCTCTATGTTTCTGTCAAAGGCGATAGTTAATTATAATTTACGTTTGTTGAACGTAAAAATAGTTTGCAAAATACTGTCTTAATATTTTTCTAATGTCTCAGTTTCTATTTCCAAGTTGAAATAATATGAAATTAATATCGCCTTGCTTTATATTTCTTTTTAGTGCTGTAGTTTTCCTGTAATTTAAATGGGAGTATAAAAATATGCAGATATTTTACTAGGTAGTATAATTATTTACTATTTTTTTGGGTAATGTTTTGTGTTTTTTGTTTCTTTTATTTAACTCGAGATTTGAGCTCATGATTTTTAACATAATCTTAAAACGGGGTGTTGGGTGCTGCTAAAAAGCCAACAAAATCACTTATCTGCAAAAGTTACGAATTTCACCCAGATATACATGTAAAATTACTGTAGAAAATATAATATAAAGTTTTAACAATTAATATAAAATTTGTAAAAAAAAAACGTATCAAAAATATGGCTTAGATGCTCAAAACGCTTAACGAAAAAAGGCAGACACGCAGACCGACGTACAAGAGTGCAGATCTAAATTTAAGAAATTATTCACATCTGTCTATTACATATTCTCTGATTATTACAACTACAGTTCGTTGCCAAATGTGGCGATAAAAAGTAACAGTTCAGAGATAGCTTCATGTAAGTGTGAATTAAAAAGATACTTTGTAGCGCGGGCTTGTTGAAGTACGGTAAAGAATGATAAATAAAAAGAAAAATGAGGCCGACGTGGCCCAGTAGTATAGCACCCAACTCTAAGTACGTTGGTGTTGGATTCTATTCGCAATTCGGGGAAGCGAATTAGTTTTATTTTTCCCCCTATGAAGCATGCGCAAAGATAAACGGTGATGAATTCTGTTACTTAACTTGCTGGATTTCAAATATAGAAAGGAAAGTGGAGAACGGAGTGTTTTCTTTAGATTTCCCGTGCCTATTCTAATATTTTGAACTTTTTCTAAGTGAATAATAATGATTATACATGGTAATAAATAGGACATTAACATGTTTTATGTACCTATGTAAATAACATCTTAGTGATGTAGTTAGAATATGTTAGATTATATTAAATAATGGTAGTGGATTCTAATTTAAGACCGCGCTTTTCATGATCAGCAGAGACAAGAAATAAAAATATCAAATATCTCATTCCCCGAGTGAGAATCGAACCCACAACCATCGTGTTTACAATCGCAGGCTTGTGTCTCTGCGCCATGACGGTCTCTTTAATATATTAAAGTTATACCTACCTATTATATAATTTTGCCTACAAAATGACACTTTTGCATTTACATCTTTTTCTTCTCACATGTGTACTCTCTCTTTTCATTTTCCCTAATAAACCTTTATTAAATTCAAGGTGTGTAATATTCAAATTGTTAGCTAAACGTAACTCGACAAATCCCGTGAAACGCGGGATCGGGGCAGCATTAAACAAGGGATTAGGAAGATATGAACAATATATTTTGGTTGTGTCTCGTTATCCCGGGATCAACACGAATAATAATTTGTACTGAATAATTTTATCTGTGTTACTTTTTGGACAAGAAAATGGCGATAATTTTGGTTTTATTATTATTTTTTATTATTATTCTAGGAAAGACGTCGTTTCGCCAGTGATAACGATTGTTTTAAACAGTTAGTTGTTAACTAATAGTTAGCTAGCTTTACGCTGTATCTCACACGTAGAATAGGCATTCTGTTCCCATTAAAACAATACCGTTCCTTATTATTCACCGATTTCTAATCATACATATTTCTTTCACCAGAGGAATCATTAAAAATCATGGGCTCTAATAAAAAAAAGAAATATTAACAATGATATGTACCTTCTAATAATAATAATTATTATTATTATAGAACCTGGATAGAGGATGTCCACATATTTTATACACCCATATGAAATAAAACTACAACACTAAAAAGAAATATAACGCAAGGTGATATTTATTTCATATTATTTCAACTTAGAAATAGAAACTAAGACATTATAAAAATATTAAGACAGTATTTTGCCTACTATTTTTACGTTCAACAAACGTAAATTATACTTAACTACCGCCTTTGACAGAAACATAGAGGGAAATAAGCGCTCCTTTGTACGGTCAGCTGACTTTAATTGTTCGTACACCAGTTTGTATATATAGGTCGATTTTTGTTTGTAATTTTACAGGATATGGGAAAAATTGCTTTGATTTTATTCAACTTTATTTTATTTTCACGCTGTATCCCGCACATAGTTGAGTATGCAGTAGGAATTTTGGGGACTTAGTGGCTCACAAACCCTGTTCTCATCAACTCATCAAAACCCTTCCATTTCATCGATTTCGGGAGGCTCTGCGTGTTGATTGGCGGAACTTAACGCCGCTCTCTGCCTCGTTACCGTAGCGAAGAAATAATAATCCTCAAGTCGGAGTCGAACCCATAAACTGTCGCGTTAACAGTCGCTCGTTTATGTATCTGTACCATGACTGACCTAAATATCTCAGAATCGAAAAATAGCCGGACAGTAGGGATCAGAGTAACATTAGCTTCCCTTTCCCTTGTTATACAGCGTGAAGTAAAATAAATATTTCAAATTATTAATTCATTACAATTTGTTTGTAATAAAGCAAATTGAACTTGGATATACAGAAGTTGTAGGTAAGCAGATAATTTGTCCACGTTCATCGTTTCAAAAAAAATATATTTAAAATTAATTATTATTAACCATATAGTGTTAGTTTGTAAGTAAATTTTTTTCTTATAAATTATGTTAGTACTATTATATTAATTATATTATGTACTAACTGTAGTTAGTTAAAATATTGACGAAATTAAATTTCAAGACTTAATTCAAATGTCTCACTGGTAACCTCTGTAGAGTTCCATTCTGCAGGTCTTGGCTCCATCATCACACCAACTCGTTGATACCATACGTATTGTCACCGTATAACTGCCAAGTTTCATGAGGATACAATTATTCCAAGTGGTTAAGCACTCAGATTCTTAGGTTTATTTTACATATTTTTTTTATTTCTTCGCTCTGACTCCAAAACAAAAGCCCCTCTATGTGTTCCGCTATGTAATACTTCAAAAAATTCGGCGGAAAGTGAGGCCTATCCTGCTGCGTGCGGGATACAGCGTGAAGCTGAATAATACTAAAAACATCAATGAATCCCTACATCTAATTTTGTCTCAAACAGGAAAAAAATAAAGTAGAAATCCTACCGTATAGACAATATAGCGTTCTAAATCATGGTTAATCGACTCGTTAGTCAAACAAGCTGGTATCAGCAGCCGGCTCTGGACCGCACGCCTCTCCTCTCACACCTTTGAGTGTGCCTTTAATGGCTCGAAATACGTAACTGTTGCTACATTTATACAGGTAACGCTTTTTATTTTGGTTTTGATGAGTAATGTATTCATTTTTGTATACATTTGTTTCTTTTTAATTGAAGTCATAATTATATTTATATTATTTTAGTTAGATTCATATCAGTCAGATAGCAGAGTAAGATTCCGCCATTCAACTCACAATGTCTCCTAAATATTGTAAGAGTAAACCAGGTGTCAGGCACAAGCGTGTGAAAGTATACACGACGGTGTGTTCTATTCCCACTTGGGGGTATAAAATATTAAATATTTTCATTGTTGCGTTTTGCTAAAGTAGGAATTTCCACCGAATTCTTAAGGCAGAAAAATCGGCGGGTACGACTGGCCTCAACAATCAAAATAAAAATCTTAATTATATTTTTATTATATTTACAATTTCCGGATATGACAGTAAGACATTATCAGTGAATATCAAACTGTTACATACCGATATAATATTGCTACGTGTATTTCAAAACAGGAGGACGAAAGTTAGCGTCTGCAAAGTTTGTTCCGTAATTTTGGATTTTCAGCTAAAACAACACAGTTCTGATGTGTCTGTAGCTTGTAGCTATTTAACAAATTCCGAAATACAATAGACACAGGCAGACATATCTTTTAATAAAATCGAGAATTTAATAGTTATAAATTTGATATATAATAGTTCTAATTCCTATAATGTTTATCATGTTTACGGCGTTAAGTTTCGTGTCTCAACACGCAACGCTTCCAGGATTCGGCGGAAAGTGGGAAAGCGAAGTGTTTTAATGGGTACGGTGTGTCTTAATTCTAGGTCCTCAAGTTCTCTCTGCTTACCCTGCTATGTGCGGAATGCAGCTTGAAGGTCTATTTTTAAAAAATATGTAAATTAATGCACTTACCTTATGCTCACTTATTTTACGCTATATTCCGCAAACAGAGGTAGGCAGAGGAAATCTAGTGTTAAGACACTCCGTTCTTCATTGAACACAATAAAGCTCGGCCTTGAATTCTGCGGGACATCCCGCAGTCCCACTCCCAACTCAAAAAGGTACATTTTAGTGTATTAGTTTCTCTTGATTAAAAGACAAAATACGTAGAAGAAAAAACAAATTAGAATTGAAAAATTTAAACCAGCTTCACGCTGTATCCCGCACGCAGCGGGGCTACAATATAAACAAAAACATAAAGCCTTACATAATTTTCGTTTCCTCATGGCTTCATTTGTTTGTGTCATATAAAACAATCGTATATCCAAAGTTGCAGCGCCACCTTGCGAGACAAATCTGTTGGACGCACCGGCAATGGGCCGTTAGCGTCATACAAATGCTATTTATACGCGGCTCCAACTTCCCTCACCGGAATGTAGAGACTATGGAAGTATTAAGCGAAATTAGAATTTTGTATTACTTAATATAACCGTTGCCATTTGTCGCCAAATGTCCCGCTTTGTCTTGTTACCAGGGCGATAAAATGAGAATAATTTATTTCTCCAAGTAGAAATCGAACCTACAATCGTGGCGTTAACATTCAGTCCATGTGCGTTGGGTCGCAAAGGCCAGGTTATTTTTAAATTCATTATATTAATATATCAATATAATAAAGAAGTGGGGCGTTCCCCATTTCTTTTTCTTTTATGGAAAAAGACATGGCGAACGAGCGTATGGGTCACCTGATGGTAAGTGATCTCCGCCGCCCACGACCCCGTGTAACACCAGAGGAGCTGCTGGTGCGTTGCCAGCTTTTGAGGTGGTGGTCGCCCCACTTCTATGTTCTTGATATATTAGTGAGATTTTTTATACTGTTTATAGGAAAGATGTGAAGGAATCATTATTTTAAAATAACTGGTAATCCAATTATTGCATTCGTCTATTTTCCCTCCAAAAAACTAGAAATATTTGTAGAATTAAGTAATACTCGTAGTTCGTAGCTCAGAAATGAGCTTGACGTTGACAAGATACATCGCTCGTAGTTGTTTTTGATTGTCGATTCAATAGGGATAGTAAAAAAACACTTCATTCACACAGCCTATTGTGATTTTCACTAGCTTCCCCTTCATCAAAAGGTGTAAAAAGAAAAAAATGTATGTTTTTACCAACTTACAATGGCAATTCATAAATTTTAAATAACCTGTTCATCCTGCCACCTGGTTTATAATGGAACACGTGATAACACTTCCAGTTTTACGCTTTCCTTCATAGCATATATGTCAACAGTATGCTATAAATTCATAAGCTAAGCTATAAAATTATATTTACTCGTGAAAATGTTTAAGAAACTCTAAAACACGGTCGCCATTGCCTTTTATTTTTGAATTTCAAAGAAAATTTCGCGGCGCGCTGGAAACAAGTAATGGTTTATTTATTTTGTACAAAATACGTTTGTGGTATAATTTATATTATATACTTAGTGTAGTTTCTATATTTACTGATATTATATAGTTGAAGAATTTATTTGATTAAAAGCTTTTATCTCACAAGAGTGTGTTACTCTTGTGAGATAAGAGATAAAAGCTCGTTAATATGAAGCTCGATAATTGATTTCATCGTTGGTAACAAGGCGGCGTTGAGTTCCTTTATTATCACACAATGCCTTGAGCGTCAGAAAGTGAGAAAAAGAGTACCTTAACACTTAGTTTCCCCTGCCTTCCCTACTACAAGCGGGATACAGCTTGAAGCTGAAGAAGAAGACAAGTTACGTTTGCGGTATTAGTTATATTATGTAAGTAGTCTTATTTCCAATATATTAATATGCAGGAAACAACGCCAAACGACGTTGAGTTTTGCCACTCAACACGCTTTTGATGAGTAGCTGTAACGCTTTTTTGATTAATCGCGCTTAATTTAAGAAATGAGGACGATGCGCAGTGGCAAAAGCGTGTGACTGAAGATACGATGGTTATGGGTTCGATTCCCACTCGGCGGCAATGAGATATGTAATATTTTCGTTAGCTTTGGTAACAACGGTAAAAACGGCGTTGCGTTTTGCCACTCAACACGCAATGTCTCTGAGCTTAAAAAATCTATTTGCGTATTTGTCCCATGATAGAATTCCATATAATATGTCTATATTTGTTCTATGTGTATGTATGTATATTTTGTATCGTTACTTATAATAATCAGATATTCAGTAGACTTGAACCTCACCCACCACGCATCACGTGGACAGCTGATTATAGAACATTATCTTTATCTGTTTTTTGAAATTCAAGTTGTATTTCACGTATAGCAGTATAAGCCTAATTTTTGACTTATTGAATGTACTTACTTACATGTTGAATGGCGGTACTAAACGCCGCACTCTGTCAAATTGCCAGAGCGATAGAAACGACCATAATTTTTTACCCTGAGTGGAATCGAGCCCACAGCCAACGTGTTTACAATTAAACGCTGTGCCACCATTACGTTCTAAATATTATATAACATATTTATGTATCTAAAAATGTATCTAAAAACAAACTACATTACTGTAAACATAATAATGAACACATTTTACAGTCACAACGCAAAGGCAAGAGGCGTGTTTCCGGCGCGCTGCGTTGAAAATTGCCTGTGTTCTGGGAAATCGGGATATAAATAAATAAAAAAAAGTTGTCACGCTTCAATCAACGCTTCAATCGCTGATCGAGCTTCCGACTCGAGCTTAAGTGACAGTGACGTGACAGTGATAAGTAAACAAGCAACATCACCAGTAATGTTTTTTTATTTTTCCTTATAATGTGACATTGGCGAGTGAAGAATCAATCAATGTTTTTTACTATTTTACGAGTATAGTAATTTATAAATATATAATTGTTTGGATATGGCGCAGTGTTAGAGAATTTGATTCTAAGCGCAATATTGGTAGACTCAATTTCTACTCTTCAGAATTAATTCTTTTTATATCCTCGCTTTGGGTAAGCTATCACCAGACCAAGTGGTCTGGTGTTCTCTTATTTTTAATTGGAAAAACAATAAAATCTGTAAATCTATTTATCATTGTTTGCACACAATATTTAAATTTGCAAATCTAAAAGTCAGGCCAGACTTCCCTTCGAGCATATCTTTAGATACACTCGTGTACTGACTTACTGACTGACCAAAAAGACAACGGAATCCGTTACAAATATGAGACGTGAAACTGTAGACGCGATAGGTTGTGCGTTCGATTTCCACTCGAGGAAATGAAATTTTTAAAATTATACAATTGCGCTCTGGTATCGAGGCAAAGTTTGGCATTGATTTCCGCCACTCAACACGCAGTACCTCCAGGATTCAGCGACAAGGTGGACCGGAATAGTCATAATGGGGATAAAGT
>DWGR01005899.1:0-10071 GCA_018247715.1 Heliconius burneyi
TAGGTTGCACGAATAGCTCGCTTCTGTAATTCACCCCAAAGTAATATCTCATAGAGCAGGGGTTCCCAACCTTTTCTTGGGCAGGGACCACTTTTATATCAATATTGCTAACAGGGACCACTATGTAGGTATAATAAATATAAACAAACATAATCAAACACATAATTTTAACGCCGGCCCATTAAAATTAAATTTGTTCGCGGACCATTTTTAGGCTTCTGCGGGCCACTGTTGGTTCGTGGATCACTGGTTGGGAACCCCTGCCATAGAGCCATAATACTATGGGTTTCTACGTCAGTTAATGACCTATTATTTTTACCGTGAACACTACTGAGCTTCTTTTCGCCAATCCACCAATATGCGGTCCCCGCTATAATTTGGAGTCTATGAGGATACCGATAAGATGTATATTAGGTAACTGATAACCATTCAAAATAGGTGCATATATAATATCTTAAAGACATATGTATGTGTAAAACTAGAAATAATTAAATTTAAGCCGCAATTAAAGAAAAATTACAATTATATATTTTTTAAGTTAAATATAATATAATATTTAGTATCTTTTTTCCAATCCTTTAAATACTTTGTCGTGTATAAATATAAGATAATATCCAGAGCCTTATGCTTCTCACATATATTATTATATTAACACATGTTATTCATAAATGGGAATCAAACCTGCAGCCTATGATTTAGTCAATGAGCAATAGATGGCTGCAGGGCATCGACTGAAATGACATTTTGAAAAAAAAAAAATAATTTTCATTTAATTCTGATGCAGATATTTACTTTTCATATCAAGTGTTTAATTACACCTTATATAAATATGTTGTTTTTTAGTCTTGGTTATATGATCTTGGTTCTTGTAAGGATAGGAAATTTTTTATACGGATCATACGTACGCAGGCCTGGTGTGGCCTGCAGACGAATGGTACTGTACTCGTCAAGGGTAAACCTGAAAATCCAGTCAAAAATTATACCTTTATGAGACATGCCATGTAAATACAAATTCTGCTCTAGAATTATAAGCAAAAACCAACTCGATAAATGTTACCTGAAAAATAGTATATTTCTTGTTCCTACGAAGAGCTAATAAAACAGTAAGTATGAAGAAAACTCCAAATTAAATTTTCGTGAACGAATTTCTTCCTGTAGAAATTATATCGTGTATTGAAATCGTTATGTTGAAAAAGCCTATTACGTTTATTCTGTAAGGTTACAGAACTAAAATTTGAATGGAATACCTTATTTAGGATATAGATAAATCTATATATTTAAAAAACCAAACGTTTTATCCGAATAAAATAATAAATCAATTATTAAATACACAATAAAAATATTAAAAAACACTTTAAAAATATTTTTGAAGTTCATTTATTGAAGTTGAAGTATACCAAAACCTCTGCGGACATTCAACTTCCTTTACAACTTAATACAATTTCTATTTTAGCTTTAATCTAAGTAATCAAGGCTGTATCATGTGGAATTATAGCTACATTACAGCTATTTAACTTGTTAATGGGATAATTGTTTTCAAGGGAAATGTGTTCTTAGCGTTTTTACGATTGAATTTTCTAGTAATTGCTGAACAAAGCTTAATTACAATGATTTTACAGTTTATTTTCCTTCATTTCCATTTGTGCTAGCATTAAATTTAGGTACCATAGCATTTTCGAATTTTCAATGTCGACAATATTCGTTTATATCAATCATAATGGCGTAGAAGCTTACAATGTAGAGCGTTGTTTCAGGTTAAAACGTCTTAATTTCTGAAAAAAAATAATTAAATCTTGTAATGATTTTTACAGATATATCAGACACATTTAAATGTGATCTACATTTTAAAATGATTTTCCATTTATTAAAATTTAAATTCCTTCAAAAATCTTGTATATGTGCTGTAAAAATCATCATAATGTACTGTGTATTCAAGATTCTAATTAATAATATTCTGCAGATGACAATCGTCCTGTGCTTTCTGATAATGAAGTGGAACATTTAACTACCCTTCCCGAAGAAGAAGCTGTGGTTGCCCTGATGGGATATCCCCGACCTGGTGAGATAACTCGGGCGCAGCTCCGGATTAAAGAGAGTAAGGAGTTCAAAGTAAGTATTATAAGTTTAATTGTATATATGACGCGAGTCGTGACTCAGCGATACAAGCATGTGACTGTAACAGTAGTCTGTTGCTGCTCAGCTGTTGTGGGTTCGATTCTCATTTGAGGTAATTAAATATTTAATATTTTTATCTCTTCGCTATGATAATTATACAAAGCGTGGCGTTGAGTGACACCAACACGCAATGTCCGTAGAATTCGGCATAAAGAGAAACGGAAGTATCATAACATGGACGGGGTGTCTTAATACTACGTTCCCGAGTTCCCTTTGCTTCTTTGAAATAAATAAATATGTACTTTGATTTCTTTCTTTCTTTTTTAAATTTATACGTCTTTTGATAGTCTCTTTTGACCTTTAATTACTATGAATATATATGATACAGAATATAAACTATAACAATACTTATTTGAGGGACATAACTGTTAGACTTTTAAAGAGATAATTCCTTCCTTTTCATTCATTAGAATTTACATAGAGCAGTATTTGTTTAAATCAGATCTGGTTTAAGGAATCATGCACGTAAAGTAAAAACTCTACAACGATCTTTTTAATTTAAATGCTTTAACTAAATGAAAAATGAATTCAGTCTAAGGTTTTCTTTAGTTCTTTTAAAAATAAAATAAATGTAACTTTTTACATATATCGCCGAAAAAATAAAAAAACATCAGCTAACGAATTAAAAAAAAAAACAACAATTAAAATTTTGATCATATAACCGTTAATTAAAAAAATATATCTTTTCCTAAATGAAATAGTAGTATAGAACAATTTCAGCATTGACCAACTGAAACTTTTCCTTTTCAGAACACTGTAGATAAGTTAGTACAAAGAGCCAACGCCTCAATTATAATTGGGACGTCGTCGTGGAAAGAACAGTTTACTGAAGCTTTGACAGCGAGTTCAGGTTTGTTCTTTTATGGTTTGAAAAGTTTGTTTTTACAAGAAGACATACAGAAATAGAAGGAATAGGTATAATAAATTAAAACGACGTTTGAGGCCGTAGTGGCCCAGGGGCACTAATGTACGACTGTAAACGCGAAGGTTGTGAATTCGATTCTCGTTTGGAAGAATGTAATATTTGATATTTTCGTTTCTTCGGTCTGGTAACAAGACAAACGTTAAACTGAAACCCGTGCTTCTTTAAATTTTGCCATTCAACACTTAGCTTTTAACAATTAGCTTAAGGGAAATAGAGAGTTTCAATACTAGGTTTCCAGATTCCCTCTGTCAACTTTGCTATTTACGGGATAAAGCGTGAAACTACAAAAAAAAAGAGTTGTTAGTTTTGCAACATCGTTTGTGTGAAGGCATAAATTACCTAAAAATGTAAAATCCTATCTTTTCTCGTTTCGATATAAATGACAATAAATTGGTTTCGTTTGTATATTGTGTGTCAGTCACTCATTAACGGAAGGGAATGAAAAATTAGGTCCTTACATATGAAATTGGCGTATGATATGTGAATATCAACAGCCATCTTTTGTCCACTGCTGGACATAGACCTTCCCCAATTCTCGCCACTGCACTCATTCCTCAGCTCTTCTGACCTATCCGCTTCTCGCCAACCTCTTTAGGTCGTCGGTCCTTCTAGCGGACGTTTTGTGCGGGAACGTTTTGTTTTTGATTTTTTTTAATATCTTTTAATTTAATATATTTATTTAATCAAAGTATTAACCTTTATAATCTATGCAGTTTTGCCAACTCCTAGGTAGTCCATGGACACCTTTACTAAAAAAACCATTTGGACGGGAATCAACAAAATCTTTGAAGGCGATTTGTGGCTGCCGCATCGGAGTTGAATTTTTTCCCTTGCAAGAAGTTATCCGAATTTCAAAAACACATTCAATGAAATATATTCGACTGAAATAATATACTGTATATGTATATTTGTTTGTATGTACATATGTATTTATCATGTTTGTATGTTCATATGTACATATGTATTTTTGTTAAGATACTAAGTTTTTAAAATAAATTTAAAATTTCCTGAGGTAAATTTTATCATAAAAGAATAAATTTAAAAGTACGACACTGTGAAATAGAACAGAGAATCTATCGCAAAAAATAAAAAAGATAAAAGTTAGCATACACTCACAAAGGTTCAATCGGAGCGAATAACGCTGATGGAAAACCGCGTTTCTATTGAACTGATCTGATATAGAGATACTTTGATGAAGAAAAGCGGAATTTAAAATTTTTTTTACAAGTAGGGAAGTTATTTTGAGATTTTATATAATTTTAAAATCTTGGAATTAAAATATAAAAGTAAATTTTAAAAAATCATCGTAATTTTAAAGAATCTTTAGTACTTTGAATTTAAAATCAGGTCAAGAACAATTTGTAACTATAAAAGAACCTTGAAAAATCTAGAATTTAAGTTGGGGTTCAGAGGTACAAGCATTTGACTGTAAATGTGACGGTTGTGGGTTCGGTTCCCAATTGAGGGAATAAAATATTAAATAATTTCATTTCCTTACTCTGGTGGTAAGGGAAAGGGCGGCGTTCATTTCCGCCACTCAACACGCAATGCTTCCAGAATTAAGCGGTAAGTGGGGAACGGAAGTGTCTTAATGGGTACGGAGTGTCTTAACACTAGCTTTTCAGGTTTCCTCTGACTATCCTTCTATGTGCATAATGCAACGTAAAGCTAAAAATAGAAAATTCGTTTTAAATGAAATTATTTAACCAAATTTATTATTCTATTTTTTATATTAGTCATAATAAGAAATATAATAATTATTTACTAAAAACCAAGTAAATACACCGGGAAATGAATCTGTATCACAATATCCACATTGAACTGTACCAACCAACCATAAATGGCACATAAAGTTAAAAACCACTTAAAAAGCACTTTAAATATGAAATTTCAGTTATTCTTTTACTATATTTTTCAAATCGTACCTCTAAAACAGTATTCCGAGGCAAATGTTACGAGGTTATAACAGACCGCGTAAGCTTTCACGTATGGCTGAGCCCATATGACGTTTATACGCTTTATTCATTCAATTTCGAAATGCTGTCTATTCTCTGGTATTATTTCCGTTGGATGTAACTATTTTTATTATCCCGTTGGATTTGTGGTTAGCTTGCACTTGTGTTTGAGGTGTTGAACTAGAACATTGGGTCACAGATTAAAGTTTTTAGGGTTCCATAACTTAAATAAAAAAAGAAATCCTTATAGGATTACTTTGCTCTTCGTCTAACAAGACGATTTTTCACAAGATCATATGAGAGACCTAATTCAATTTTACATTAAATATTTAGGTCTAAGATCTCTATCGTAGTATGTAAAAAAAATTGCTTCGAAGTCAATGCAATCAAAAGAAGCGACCGCTTATACCATTTATTATCTTTAGAGGTCGTCGTGGCGCAGCGGCACAAGGGTGTGACTGTAACGCGGCGGTTATAGGTTCGATCCCCACTCGAGGAAGTGAAATATTTATTTTCGTTTATATTTCTATATCTTCGCTCTGGCGAGTGAGTTCTGCCACTCAACACGCAATGCTTCTAGAATAAGGCAGAAAGTGGGGAACGGAGTGTCTTAACACTAGGTTCCCTCTGCCTACCCTGCTGTGTGTGGGATACGGCGGGAAGCTGATTTAATTTGTTTTATATTTATCTTTTTTGGCGAATTTTGTATGATAATTGGCAGTTACCTACCCCTATGTCTTTCCGTTGATCTAGAATTACGGAATTTAACAAAAATCGGAAAATTAGGAATATATCATAGTCAAAACTTCGGGAAAGGAACATATTTACATTTTGTTTTCATACGAAATAAAGAAAAAACTATTGGGTACATATCTATTGATTGGATGTGTATACAGAAGAACGTCAATTCAAATCCGGTACTCAATGTACTAAATACGTAACTCTTTTTACCCAACTGCGACGAAGCTCCAAAGGAATATATTTTATAATTTTGATATAAGTATGTTTATTTTAAAATCTTATAAAGTATACATTTTAACAAATGTTTTGTTTGTTTAGACAATCCAGACGAGCCCCCGTCGTGTTCGGATTACGTCCTGCATATATTTACATTATTCTGGAAAATTATATTTGCCTTTGTTCCCCCTACAGGTAAAGTATACAGTTTAGTTACATTTATCCATATATTTACAAAGTTGATAAATAATGTTTACTAAAAAAATGTCTTTCTTCGAACATAACAGAATATTTTATAAGACCGTTGTGGTGCAGCAGAACGGCGCCTATATATTGGGTTCTATTCCGATTCGAAGACAATTTTTATTTATTCAACACAAAAGTGGAGAACCAAATGTTAACACTAAATTCCCTCTGACTATCCTGCTATATGCGGGATTCAACGGTGTTATATATAATACTATATACATAAAAAAATAATTTTAAGCAAATAGGTTCTATTTTAAAACCATGATGCAAATTGTACTTACAATATTATATAATGTATTCATACAAAACAATGTCATAATTGTAATTTTCATATGATACGCGATCGTGGTACACTTGGCACGGAATTGATCTCCACTCGGAATAGTTTGATATATAGTTAATAATTTGGTTTACGGTGTTTAATTACGCAAACAATGTTGAAAATAAAAAATATATAGAAAAAGGCATTACATTCTCTATGTCAATCGATGTAGTACATTATAATGGAATTTGTAAAAGTATTACTTCACTAATTAAAATAAGACTGATGCTGCAATTTAACATCTCTCATTTGATGCAACTGGGTTTGATTTTTTTTATAATAGAAGTCTACGCATACAATGATATTTAACAAATCCTTTTACGTGGGAGTGGGCCGGACATGTCTGTCGCATGCCTGAAGAGTCTTGGGCGAAATCTTCCACCAGCTGGATTCCGAACTCTAAAAGGAGAATTGGCAGACCAAAACGGAGATGGCGTGACGAGCTGGGCCATTACAAGCCAGACTGGTGCTCAATAGCACGAAATAAACTAAAATGGAAAAAAAATGTAGAGAGGCCTTTGCCCAGCATTGGGACAGTACAGGTTAGGGGGGAAAAAAATTACGTGATTGTTGAAGCAAATGAGCAATATCATATCTCTTTTTATCAGATGTAAAAAATTAAAAATAATAATAACTAGAACTAATAAAGACGGCCAACAAAAATCACACCAATTTTACTTCACTTTTACCAGAATATTTTTCCAGATATCGGCGGCGGCTACGTCTGCTTCGTAGTGTCAATTATCTGCATTGGCCTCGTGACCGCGGTCATTGGGGACGTCGCGTCCCACTTCGGCTGCACACTTGGCATCAAGGATTCCGTCACTGCCATCATATTTGTGGCTTTGGGAACTAGTATACCTGGTATTTACTGATTTTAGACTTCATTTGATATTTTGGTATGGAAATTTTGGGCTTTTATCTGGAAACTATCTGTGACATACTTTAATAGCGTTTGTAAAATTTGATCAATGGAGTATGAATGGTTTGATTTTGTTTGTAGCAGACGTAAGATTTGTAATAAATTATTTATTGGTTTTCTGCTTCTGGAAAGTAGCAGAAAAATGACAAAAATAAGAGTAATTATGACAAAAACAAAAAACATGTAATTAAGTGAATATATTTTTTGAATATAATTATTTTATATATATTTTTTATTTAATATAGGTGACATGTGCGAATATATATATCTAATAATATATTTCTTTCCATGCTTTGCATGCTTTATGATACAATAATTTCCAGACACATTCGCCAGTAAAGTAGCTGCCATCCAAGACAAGCACGCTGATGCATCAGTCGGAAACGTGACAGGTTCTAACGCGGTGAACGTGTTCTTGGGTATCGGGGTCGCGTGGACCGTCGCGGCCATCGTTCATTGGAGTAAGAATGAAAAATTCCATGTAGAACCTGGAAAGTAAGTTAAAACTGCTTCTGAGATACATATGAATATTTTTTTTTATCTTCTCGTTGTATCCCGCATAAAGGTAGGTAGTGGCGCAGGGGCACAACGTCTGACTACGTCTGTAAGCGTGACGGTTGTGGGTTTGATTTTCACTTGAGGGAAATCAATTGAAATTTATTGGAATTTATTTCCTTGCTTTCGAAACACGATAAAGCGCTGCGTTATATGGCACCACTCAACACGCAATGTTTTCTAAATTTGTTAAAAGTGGGAAATGGAGAGATTGGATGGACTTAGATTGAGGTTCTCTATTATTATTACCTTGCTATTGAGAATATAGTATGTAGCTATTTTAACAATTTCTTATTTTCTTCTCTTTTGAATTAAATGAGGCCAGTCGTGGCGCAGGGGCACAAGTATGTGACTGTAAACACGACTGGTTGCAATTACTATCGAACCCACGTTCGATCCCTACACGAGAAAATAAAATATTTATTTTAAATTATACATTCATCCGCTACTTAACATCCCATACTTCCAGAATTAGGCAGAAAATGGGTAACGGAGTGTCTTAACACTAAGTTCCCGCTGCCTATAATCCTAAATATACGGGATACAGAATGAAGCTGAATTTAAATCTATTTTTAATAGATAACAAATGAGAATGTAATCGACAACTGTTATAACACCGTGCATTGTCCACAGCCTGGCTTTCAGCGTCACGATGTTCTGTTCCGAAGCAGTTCTAGCCGTTATAGTATTAGTGCTCCGTAGAAGAAAATCAGTGGGCGGAGAGTTGGGAGGACCTCGCACTGTCAAACTTGTGACCTCAATGTTCTTCTTCTCTCTGTGGCTGACATACCTCACCATGTCTACTCTGGAAGCTTATGGCTATATAAAAGGATTTTAAACGTTGATCTTGAGCTTGGCTTGAACCGCTTCATTCGGATTGGCTTTCCAAAATTTTATAATAAATTTACTATCAAAATAGATTAGCTCATTTAAAATTCTAAAAAGTTCTATTTCTCTTCCTCTATTCTCTATATATTATTTGTGCAATGAAGCGGTTTTTCATAAAAAAGTTTAACTAAAATTTAGGAGATAAGTTTCCAAAGTTATTTTTAACAACTAGTTGAGGCGGTGTGCTCAAATGTACAGGCTTAGATGTCCAACGTGTTTCCCTTCCTCTAGGTGTTTCTCTTTCAGATTTCTTGTATCTTATCTTGTATGTAGCCTTGAAGGCTGTGGTAAAGGTCTAAGTAGGTAACAAATGAAATCTATAAATATATGTAAGCGTATTGAGAAATTATCAGATCCGTAGTCCAGATGGAATATATTTATAAGATTATAGAATAGATTTTACTAGTGATGCACTTTTTTATATATATTTATAGGTATTTATTTTATTTTACATGAATAGTATTGAACAGTATTATAACGATGAAAGCTGCTGTGCTTATTTCTATACACCTCCTACCTTTTAATATTTAACAAAAATCCTTTTTATTAGTAAAAAGTATATTTAAATGAATCGGTACATCACTAGTAAAATGATTTCCGAATACGGGCTACATTTTAACTGAGATATATTTGTGTCGTGTGTTCTGAAGTAAAATAGAAGCTTAAATATATTGTTTGTTATATATAGACGACATACTTCAAGTACACATTCTTAAAAAGATAGAGTTTAATATAAGAAGTAATAAACAGAGAAAACAAAATTATCTGAGTAAAAACAAAAAACATTATTTAATTTAAGAAAATTGTAAAATGAGGCTGTCGTGGTACAGTGGTATAGCATCTAATCGTAAACGCTACGGTTGTGGGTTTGGTTATCAACAGGAGAAACAGTCTTAACTTTAGGCTCTCTCTGCCAACCCTGTTATATGCGGGATATAACGTGAAGGTATAAAAATATATAACCTTGTATAGAAAAAATCAATAACGTATTTTATTTATTTCTTATACTCTTAGGGTTAGTGATTCTGTAAGGGTGGATTCACACTATAGTCCGGTCATGATTCGTTTCGGTCCGATCTCAGTCTTGTACATCTTTTTTATGTAAGTATTTTATTATTATTAT
>DWGR01005900.1:0-10069 GCA_018247715.1 Heliconius burneyi
TTGTCGGATATTAAAAATTTTGAAAATAAAAGTGCATCGCACTTAGTCCATTTCGAATCTTATAGTAGAAAAATAAACCATTTTTTTTATTCCATATGTTGGATAAAGCTTGGACGTTATCCAACATATTCACATTCAGTTGGGTCAATATTAAGATTATTTTTTATAGTAATTTTTGAAGGAAGGTCCTTTTGCTTTTTACATAAGCAGAAAGTGGAGAGTGGAAGAACTTATTATAAGATCCTGCCTTTCTTACTTCAAAGAAAATTGATAAAAAAATATTGAGTATACTGGCTTCTGGTTGTAAACGAGATAATTGTGGGTTCGATTCAAAGTCGGAATAATGAATTATTGATGAATTATTCACTACTGAACTCTGGTTAAAAGACTAAGTGCGAGATTGAGTTCCGCCAACACACCATGCTCCAAATATTGGGCGAAAATTGACTAACGAAGATTCTTAATAATAGGTTCCCTTGGTCTAAGAAAAGTAGAAAAAAATGCGTAAAGCTGCAAAAAAATTTGGGGTTACACACTTCAGCTACGTCACAATAGTTATTTAACTTGAATTCTATTTGTTATTGGGCAGAAAATGGAAAACGGAGTGTCGACACTAGGTTTTTTTTGCCTACTCTACTATGCAGGAAAAATCTTAAAATTTCTTACTTTCCATTAATATATAACAAAAACATCTAAATCAACCACTAGATTCTGAAATAGATACATGGACTATATTTGCTGTAATTTGTTCAATTTCAATATATTACCATACAATTCAAATTATATTGAAATGAGATAATGTATGAATCTCAAATTATCGTTTATGTATGCATTATTTAACAAAATTTCGCTTAAATCAAATATGTAAGCATGGGTCAAGTAATTTTGATTGAAATTTACGAAATTATGTACAAATTACGGTTCGTCCATTGGATGAATTTATTCAAAATCAATATATTTTTGTAATTTTTATTATCGTCAATATGATCATCACATTATCAGCATAATCACCATCACCATGTGCCTGTCCTCACCCACTGCAGCACAAAAAGCTTCTTCAATGGAAGCGTGCCATAACTAAGCATCTTCGGCTCTTCGCATCCAACTGTGGCCAGCCACTTTGGTAACATTTTAAACACATCAGTAACATTTTAAAATGTTTAAATATTAATATTGTCATTTCTATAGGAAGTTACTATCAGTTCGGGAGCAGTTCTGCATAAAGTTTTTGATGAGAAACAGCTATTCTTTTGTTTAAGAATGTTAATTAATAATTGGGTAACATTTGTTTTATTAGGTTCCCTTTCATAATTCACTGGTTCAAAAAAACGCAGTCTTTGGAAGGCTTGCGTGGAGACATAGGTCCAAAACGTAAAACGTACCTGTGTTTACGTTCTGGGTAAACACAAGTAATTGCGCAGAAATAGTCAACACGTTAATACGGAGAAACTAAGGAAAATATAGAAATCTAAGCTAGGACTATGGAATGGAATTTGGATGGACTGGCTATTGGGCTATTGGACGAGACTAACGGACAGTTAGGTTCCCTTATTATTATGTCTCATAATGCACACTGCTATTTTTTTCTATTCATATTTAATAATTTAATTAAATCTTCGTGTTTTGTAAAGTACTTGCTCAAATTTCTCGTAAATTAGTTATAAATTTAGACTATGGTCGGTCAGTTCAGTATAAATGGCATTAGGTAAACTCAACTAGTTGCAACTAGTTACTAGGTTTCAATACGTTTGCTAACTCTCAAGAAGTTTTGTTCGTTAAATAAACAAATTCCTTACCTTCAATATAATTTGAAAATACTATTTTGGAATAGCAAATCTGAATGTCAAATGCAGGCAGGCAGGAGCATAAGGGGTGGACTCATCAAAGAATGGAGACTGAAGTATCTTAAAGGAAACAGTGTCCTAATATTGGGTATCCTGGTTCTCTCTACCTGCCTTGATATATGTGATTACAACGTATGAATATAATCTGAAAAGTATGTGGAACCTTCGAAACGCATGATGGTATATACGTTGATGTCAGTGGACGAGACGAAGAGGTATGCAGACACCATAGCGTTTGATGATCCATTCTCTGACTACCACGCTAGGGATGAAACGTGAAGGTAAAAATAAAGAGAAAAACAAAAGCACGCTATTTTCATAAAAACAACAAGCTTAAAATCACAAAATGACAAACAAAATTAATTATATACGTACTCCACCTCGCAGTTCAGATAGTTGAATGACTCGTCCGCTACTTACAATTGAGCCCCTACAGTTGAGTTTGTAACGACTGTTTTGTTTTCAATAAAGCTCTTATTTTTATATTTAATTAGTGCGAAGAGTGTCAGACAAGGGTTAGTAAAAGAATTTGATTTATATATTTTTTTTACAAAAACAAAATAGGCTAGTATTAAGACATTCTATTACCCTTTACTTACCGCCACTTTTTTTTAAAATATCGTTTTTAAATAACTCACGAGTGGTAGACCACAACGCCGCACTTTGTCATATTAAGTACAATTAAATGTTACTCATTTAGAAAACTTTCTAAGTGTGGAATAACACTTTACAAACGTTAAAAACAATTCAATGTTTTATATATGGGACTAGCTTGTTAAAATATTAAATTATAAGTATATGAATACAATTTAGTACAATTCGATCTTTGAATAAGCTGGTCCCGTATAAAGGAACAGAAGAAGCAAACAAATATTCACCCAACTATAGCAGCACTAGTTCAGAATTTAAGGCAAATCGGCTTTCCAGTTATTTCAGTAGAATTCACATTGCATTCGTTGCATCAAAGATCATGCCGTTGGTTTTTCTTATTTTTTAGCTTTACACTGTATTCCGCTTACAGCAGGGTAATGTTCACACACTACAGCCACTTTCGCCTAAATTCTCAAGATATTGTGTGACCTAAACTTAGCGACTGGCGGCATCGAACCCACAACGATCTTACCGTCAGACATCTGACTTTAGTCTAGCTTTTCTTTTATTCCAGTAGAATTTCCATAGTATTCGTAGCAATAAACAGTATAGCGTTGGTTTTTCTGATTGCTCTGTCTAAAACGTGCTGATTAAGCTTGTCGAATAGAAAAGTCATACATGTTGGATCTTTTAAGATATATAAGATACTCTTCTGTGTTAATCTAGTCTCTAGTGATGGTTGCGGATTCAATCAACATTCGGGGGAATAATTATATTAGTTTTTATTTTTTGCTCTGGTAGATCTAGCAGTTAAAAGGATCCTGGTGCACTAGGTTACCTTTAGGTAGGTAACGGCTGCCGTTCCCACTTTCCACCCAAACTTTCGAGAAATTAACGTCGCGCTTTGTTTGAGCGAATAATTAAAGCAAAAATCCATGTGTTACCATGGGTTTTTGCTTACCATTTACAGTTGTAAGGCATAATGATATAGATATACTGATAGAAAAACATCAAACAGAATTTGAATTATATAAAAATTTGAAAAATATATGGAAAATTCTAAAAATTTAACACATATCTAAAGAGAAGTTACGCAACATGAACACTTAAGTAAAATCTAGATTTAAATCTATAATTCCCACAAGATAATCTAGCTTATATCATACGTTATTATAAAGTAATACTACTTTATGTATTAAAACCCTCATTTCATTACGTAGCGAGCCCTTTTTGTACTAAGGGACGGAACCTTATCTAAGGTCCGCTCTATATACTTACTTAATAATCTATCTAATAGTATTTGTGTAATAGGCTTTTTATAATATATACTTTATCGTACAGGCTAACAAAGCACATATTCTTTTTCTTCTTTTTATCTTCACAATGTATACCGTACAAAACAGACAGAAAAAAGAGCCACTGAACCAATGTTAGAACACTTCGTTCTCATTAAGACACTTCCGTTCTCAGCTTTCCGCGAAACTGTCGAGGCATTACGTATTGAGTGGCGGAACTCAACGTTGTGTTTTGTTTATAGCTCTACTTTATTTATATATATTTAATGGGTGTACAATAAAGAGTATTATTATTATTATTAAAGGCCTAAGTTGGCAGCCTTGCTCACAAATTTATATAATCTGTGCAACTTGTACACTTTTTTACTTCCCTCAAGTCTAATTTACCACGCGGTCACGATCATAAAAATACAACATAAAATTTTCCTTCTTCATTAAATTTAATTAAAATTAAACCTCAATTTTGAAATTATAGCACAATGGAAATGTGTCTGACAAACTTCAATTATATTTAGAAAATCTTGATATTTATATTTTTTAATATAAATTACTAGATTTTGTAAGCGGCTTCGCTCCGTGGTCAAATGGAAGTAACTAAGAATCACTGGAACATATTGAATCGATTGACGATATACAATATCTAATTACATTAACTATGTATGTGATGTATAAAATGATATGTATATAAGAGTATAGCCATTCTTGATAATTGAACCATCCAACACAAAAATATTCATCAAATTGAAACCAAGTAGTTCCTGGGACTAAGCGTTTAAACTTTTCATAGTATAAAACATTACTAATACGCCAGAATTTCATCGCTCAAAATTGACAAAGATTGTTTTTTCTTCCCTAGCCTGTACTGTCCCAATGTTGGGCAAAAGCCTTTCTTCTTTTTTCCACTCTGGTTTATTTCGTGCTATTGAGAACCAGTCAGGCTTGTATAGCTCGTCACCCTATCTCCGTTTTGGTCTGCCAATTGAAAGATATAATGAGCAAATCAAGTATTGGTATATTAGCTCTGTTATAATAAAGATTTCTTAATATAGAGAAGAAGATAAATAACATTTCTTGATTGGCGGAAGTCAACGTTGCAGCCGAGGGATAAAAGGGTATATACATGATGCTTGAGAGCTCAGAAATCATAGCGCTCTGGAAAAATCTCTGGAGGAGGATCATTCCATAGATAGCATATATGGAGGAAGTATGTATGATCTTGATGTACGTACGTTAGACACTAGTGTATCTAAGTGGTGCGGTGGTGGTGCGGCGGTGATATTCACCCCTAATCCGGAACGCAAGGTGGTAGAAAGAGGATGGTGGTGCTAAATTTTGATCTAATTTCTGGGTGCTTTCCCCATACTAAAGACGGTAGATAGACAATACCGATAGAGAACTAACATCTCTTCGTTAGTTTATTTCATTGACAATTCGAATTGTCCGTTGTTTAATGTTATATTTTAAAGTTAATAAAATAAAGGCCGTCGTAGCGAACGTAGGGTGTGGTTTCGATCTCCTCTCGAGAAAGTGAAATATTTATTTATATTTTTATTTTTTCGGTCTGGTGTCGAGGCAAAGCGCGGCGTTGAGTTTTGCCACTCAACACGCAATGCCTCCAGACTTCAGCAGAAAAATAATAGAATAAATTAATAAAACCTCTATTCACCATACTTCGCTACTCAAATATATATTATATGGTATATAATAGAAAGCCAATAACCGACAACTACAAAATTAATATTCCACAAAACAGTTTTCGAACGTCAACATCGACGTTTTAATCCAAAGTATGTAAACCCTAAGCCCAAATTTGATTTACCAAAACAAAGTTCCACTACACTCCCCGCGGTACAACAAAAACCGAAACTAACCTCTTTCAATACGACTCGTGTTTAATCTGTTACAAAGTTATAATCTGTGAATCCCAAATGTTAGATAATAATTTGACGTCGTATTTTATGCAAAATATCTATTATAAAATTTTATTATAAAGAAAACAGACTGACGGTAAGCGCGATAGTTTAGGGTCGATATCGTCGAAGGAATAATTATATTTATTTTTAATTTGTCACTCTGCCGAAAGGGCGGTGAGATTTACCACTCGATAAATGTCTCGAAAAATGTGCGAAAAGTGGAGACCGAAGTACATTACAATACCTTACAAAAAGAAGAGAATTTTCCTCATTCTCTTCTCTTCTTACATCATCTATCTTTTTGTAATTCTGGATTTGGACTAATATATGACGCTACACTTCATGTGACTCAATACCATAATCAATACCAAACTAGGATTTTCAGAAACATATAACGATAACACGCCTTCTTTTATTTATGTAGTTCCCGTATCTTCAACTTATTCTGGAGTAAACTAACTCCTTAACACTCCTTTCTCTACTTTTCACTCAATTAATTACAAAAGTTGTGGAAAACTCAATACCGCATAATAAATTGTCAATTTAAATAACGCATCCGCAGAACTGATTTGGAGAAGTTTAGTTAAGCACGTACGGGAAAGTTAAACAGAAGTTACGGTCGCTTTGATATCACTTAAATGTTTGTGACATTAGTTCCAATTCGGGTCCAACCAAAAGTTACGGGCTGGCGTTCTACTAATAACGTCAAAATACTGTCTCGCTGTCAGTGGAAATGTAACTTTATATATACGAGTATGTTGAATAGAAATGTCGATGTGGTCAGAAGTAAATGTATAGTCATTTATTGTAAGGCACAATCTCGTGCTCTCATGCTCGAGATATTGAGTTCTGCTTATAATAGTAAATGTATGTACAACATGAGCGTACAGTAAATGAGTATATAACGTATATGTACGCCACCTATTTTTTAGTTTATAAGAAACAAAATTTAATAATGTACAATCAGTTCATAAAATAACAAAATTAAATTTAGTTTTATAATTTTTAATCGGTATTTATTTAAATATAGTGGTAAGGTATCCTGAAATTTTTGATTGACTGATTGGCGGAACTCAACGCTGCCCTTTGTCTCTGCCCATTAGAGATCACCAGAAGTATCTGGTTAACAAAAAACGTACATAGTAATTTTAGCGGTGTTTGTTCAGCAATAAAACCAATGATTGATAACATATCAGATTAAATGAACAAAAGATCGTCTTTTATCTCTATTATTCTCTATCTTCTACTATTAGAGGCCAGTCGTGGCGCAACGGCACAAGTGTGTGACTGTAAACGTGACTGGTTGTGACTTCAATCTCCACTCGAGGAAATATTTATTTAAATAATTCATATTTTAATTATTTCGCTTCCACATATAAAATACTTTTTAAGATAATTTTATTTTCAGAGGGAGGCTAGTGTTAAGTCACTGCGTGTTGAAAACCACTCAGCACGCTTTATCTCCAATAAAGAGTACGAAGTCTGATTCGCGGCATAGATGTGGTGCTAAAAGATCATTTATCACATATACGACTTCATTTTTTTTGTGCCGACTGTAGTATACTAACACTAGGTTCGCAGGTTCCTTCTACATATCCTGTCATGATCAGGAAGCTCAGAAAATACAGCTTGAAGTTCACGCAAGGAAAAATGAGAGTGACGACTTGTACTTTTGCCACAGATAAACAAATAAAACTCGAACTTTAGTCCGTTTAATAGGTCCGCAATCTATCACTCTAGTCCATTGCTGAACAAACAGCGCTCACGCTGTATACCTACTGTATTTGTGTTAGACAGTTTGGTCAACTTCAAGAGATATTGGGAACACTTAAGATTTCTTTTCTTTCTTATCCTATTTCAAAATGCTTAGTAAAAGAAAATTGGTGTTTAAAGTGTTTTTCTTTGTTTTATTAGACGTATTGTTAAGATTTATTTTATATTTTTTTTTTTATAAAATATAATGTTAGGAGAAATCGTTCTCAACTTTCCGCCTGATGTGTGTTAAGTTAACGCAATGCTGCACTTGGTCTTGTTAACAGAGCAAGGAAATGAACACAGTTCATTCCACCGAATGGACATCAAATTTAACCGCAACTGTCGTTGATATTCAGACCCCGTGCCGCTGCACCACAAGTAATGCATCACTCTTATCTTTATTTTCCGTATTTATTACCAATTTTACAAATATATAATACATACAACGTATGATGCACTTAGAAGACCACGGAAAGTAAGCTTTTTTAATTATAAACTAAGTTCTGGATAGGATTGAACCCACAATTATTTTTTATATCAATTTATGAGACACTAGCTATGAAACAAATATGGCTTCGCTTTAGCTTATAATTACTATATACAACTTAATAGAAACTATTTATTATTATAATATATAAAAAGAGGCCAATATGGTGCAGCGGCATAAGGATGTGACTGTAACCCGTTGCGTTACAGTCACATCCTTATGTTTATATTTCCATTTCTTCGCTCTGGTGTCTAGGTAAAGCGCGGGTTGAGTTCTGCCATTCAATTGCAATGCCTCCAGAATTTGGTAGAGAATGGGAAACGTAGTGTCATAACACTAGGTTCCCTCTGCCTACTCTGCTGTGTTCGGGATACAGCGTGAAGTAGAAAAAAAATACAAAATCTTTACATAAATAGTCTATGTGTTATTTTGTCTTTCGACTGAAAGTTTCATCTTAATATATAGTCAGCAGTTTTTGCGTAAAACTGGAACAAACATTCATCTTTACAAACTTTCACGTTTATAATATTAATAGAATATGATAACTTGTATATAATTGGAGTAAACAGACAGATGAAATTTAAATACATTAACTTCACAAAAACAATGGTATTATTAAAAAATTGAAGATAAATATTTCAGTTTATTAGCTTTCAGTTTCTTTATATTTTCCAAATGTTATTTTTACTTTTTTATCTAAAAAGATAAAAATTGAGACTTTTTTTTATGGTAAAAGGACAAGGCAAACGAGCGTTCGGGTCACCTGAGGGTAAGTGATCCCCGCCGCCCACGACCCCGTGCAACACCAGAGGAGTTACAGGTGCGTTGCCGGCCTTTGAGGTGGAGGTAGACGCGCTTTTTGAAGGTACCCATATCATATCGACCTGGAAACACTGCCGCGGGTAGGCCATTCCACAGTTCCGTGACATATATAATTTTAATATGATTTGTGAGGCCGTCGTGGCGCCGGGTCACTAGCGTGAACCCTAAATGCGATGGTTCTGGGTTCGATTCACAATGAAGAGAATGAAATATTTAATATTTTCACGTTCTCGCTCTTGTGCCAGCGTTGAGTTCTGTTACACATCTCTTGGGAGGATAGTGCGTATCTTAAGACTAGGTTCCCTGTGCTTACGCTGCTATATGCGGGATATAGCTTGAAGCTACAAAAATAAAAATATATATAATATATACATATTACAAAGGAAAAAAATTTGAAACACTTATTAAAGTGTAATGGAAATAAATTTCAACAGTGCAAGCTTCACCTTATTAGCATATATCTTAATGCTTCAGTGAAAGCGTGAAATATTCATGGAAACGACTCCAAAATGCAGGAGAGAAAGCCGAGCTAGATAGATGATTCTTGACTCGGTTTTTATAAAAAATTACATATTTTTAGAACTGAATTCGTGATTCTGCATCATCTAACTGTAAATGCAATGGGTATGGGTTCGATCACTGTTTAGCGAGTTTATCAATTTTATTACTGATCTTGTATAACAATGTTTCGATATATGTGTAGCTACAAGAAGTGTCTTGATTTCGGGTAGAAAATATAAAAACGGAATATCTAACATATAAGTTACCTTACTGAATGCGGAATAAAGCATGTATCGTGTAAAAAACTGAATGTAAAAACTGACTGACTATAAAAACGAATAAAAAACCTTTTTTATTCTATATTTTGTTTTTTTGTGAAAAACTGTGAAATTTCAAGTGTTTTACTATCATGTTTATGAGATAGAGCCTGGTAATAAATGGACAGACAGACAGACGGACGGACAGCGGAGTCTTAGTATTAGCGCGTTTTACCCTTTGGGTAGGGAACGCCAAAAAACAACTTTAAAGTAAAATTTTCACAATTTATCTTCATATATGTTAGTGTCAATTAGTTGGCACTTAAGCTAAGGAGTTAGGTGTTTTAAAATATCACTTTGTTTTTGCCATTTTGGCAAGTTTCGCTTTGCAAATTAGGTTACATGGAATTTATATTTTATCACCATTTTAGTACATATAAGTCGTTCCCTTTTAGCATCACGCTTTATCCCGCACGTAGCAAGCTAGGCAGAGGGAATTAGGAACCTAGTGATAAGACATTACATTGCCATAAAGACACTTCTGTTTCCCACTTTCCGCCGAAAATTAGTGAGGCATGCGTATTTAGTGGGGGAACTCAATGCC
>DWGR01005901.1:0-10068 GCA_018247715.1 Heliconius burneyi
AAGCATGTTGGTCTCGCTATCTATATATTACTATTTGAAAAATATATAAGAAAATCGGCTTCGCTCGCTTAAGCTTATTTCTATATTATAGCCAAAGGATAATTTACTTTTTTATTTTTATTAAAAAAAATATTTTATGTCCTCTCTAATATCTTGTTAAGCATGTATACAATATGATTGTGTTTTAAGATATTCGGTTGAATAGCTTCGGCGTGAAAGCTTAACGAACAAACTTACATTTACATTTATTATATTAGTATAATATTTTTTTCGAGGTTGTCGTTGCGCAGCGGCACATGTGACTGTAACGCGACGGCTGTGGGTTCGATCCCCACTCGAGGAAGTCAAATATTTATTTAGGTTTATATTTTCGTTTCTTTGCACTGATGTCGAGGCAAAGCGAGGCGCTGAGTTCTGTCACTCAACACGCAATGCCTCCAGAATTCGGCAGAAAGTGGGGAACGAGGTGTCTAGACACCGGGTTCCCTCTGCATACCCTGCTGTGTGCAGGAAAGAGTAAATAAATCAGCTGTAGATTTATTTATTTTATATTTTTTTAGATAAACATAGAAGATAAATTACCACAGAAAATATGTTGGGAGTGTGTCGCAAGATTGACTTCAGCGAATAAATTTAGAGAGAAAGCATTGAAAACTCAAGGGCTTTTACTAAATAAACTTGATGTCGATAGATATGTGAGTTTTTTACCACGTTTATAAAGCTAATCAGCTTTTTTTTCTTATTAAGAAGAAAGAATGGTTGATATGTTGTTTGTTTTGTCTAATTTCCATATATTATTAACGTGGTTGACATAAATTTAATTAATTGAAAAAATAATTCAATTACGTTTTTTTTTTCATCAGATAACTTTAAGTGATGTAAAATCAATAAGCAGAGCCCACAATAACTTAAAATCAACGCTCGGTCAAAAATATTATGAAGTTAATGATAGCGATCTTCATATTAATGATAATGAAATAGTGAAAGTTGAGAAAATCAACGAGTTTAATGACGGAGACGACATAGCGGAATGGGACTTTAATGATACCGGGCCAGATATTAATGATGAAGTTAATGATTTTAAAGAATTAGACGTTGAAATTAAACAAGAAGTAAATAATGAAATATTTTTTGAAGAATATCCGACTATTTTTGATAGTGATGATGACAGAGCGCTAAGTGAAGTTTGCAAGAAGAAGCCGAAAGTTAAAAAAAAGAAGATGAAAATTGAAAAGAAGATGAAAGAGGTTAAAATTAAAAAACAAGAGAACGACGATAATCCTACCACTACTATGGATAAGTAAGTATAAATTAATACTTAATTTAAAACTTTATTTTTATTGTACCTAAAATCAAAAAAATCAAGTTCACGCTGTATCCCGCAAGCAGCCCTCTAACTACCCTTGTTAGAGGGAATCTCAAAGACTCTCTGTTCCCAACTTTCTGGAGGCATTGCATGTTAAGTGGCGGAACTCAACGCCTTGACTTGCATTGACACCAGAGCGAAGAAATGGAAATATACATTTAAATAAATATTTCATTTCCTCGAGTGGGGAATCAAACCCACAACCAGTTGATTTTGCAGCATAATATGTCCCCCTGCGCCAAGCGCCAGTAGAAACTAAACAACAAAACTGTTCAACATAGAACTAGAAATATATATAGAGAATCAAATAATTACAAAACAGCAGTTTATTATAGAGTAATTGCATATTTGCGGAGCTTAACGTCGTACTAGACGGAAATATATATAATAAACATTCCTTTGAGTGCATGTAGGTGTAGGTATCAGAAACTTTGATTTCTAGATACAAAAAATCAGACGTAAAGAGGAGAAAAACAACAGACGGCTTAGATGAATCACTATTCACGATCACGACTTTGACCTACGAGGAGCAAATAGATGAAGTGGAACGAAGACAAGACACTTCAACATACAAAAACGCACCATACAAGTGTTCGTCTTGCTATCGCGGCTTTTTGATAAGAGATAGATATGATGCACACATTGTGAGACACAGCGAGGTGAGTTTTAGAGTGAGATTGAGATGGATGGATGGATAGATTTTCTTTTTGGTGTTTTTTTAGGGTAGGTGGGGCCAGGGTTGTAGTGTTCAGCCCTAATTCGAGATATTGCATCTGCGAATTTTGGAACTCAATGCTGCGTTTTGTTATTATAGAATGAAAACAAATTATTTCTTAGAAAAAATGTGTTATACTACTATATATATAAAATGAAACCTTGTGTTAAAACACTTCGAATCCACGAACGTCGTGTTTACACACACACTGTGCCACTGCGCCACGACAGCCACTCACCCCATTATTATTAAAGTGGTAGGGTGGTAGGGGTATTAAAAGTTTGAAGTATCTATTTGTATATACATGTTAGTGTTTCTGTGGGATCGTAGCTCCCAAACGGATGAACCTATTTTGAATTAGTTTCTTGAAATATTACTTGTTCGGGAGCGTTCTTAGACCTAATTTATAATAATATATTAAACCGTTTCCGCATTTTAGTTATATATTTGTATTTCCCAACACGTAGCGTGTTTTTATGTGCTTTTAATAATCAGTATTGTTTTCAGGAAAGTGGTGCCTACGAATGTTTTATATGTAAAACTAGACTTAAAACGGCGAGAGCTCTTCGCAAGCACCTCACAGCGCAACATACTGAAAAGTTCAGCTGTAAAGGATGTCCTTTTGTTACTAGAAACAGGTATACTAGTTCAAATTTCAAATAAATGTTTTATAGTTCTTAACATTAGGTGTATGTACCTGAATATGTATTTTGTTTTAATACATCTTTAGTGAATACTAAAGACATTTATTTTTCATTTATTTGTCTAAAATGTAACAAAAGATACAGAAAATATATAATAATTGAAAGTTGTGTATTTATGGTAATTTATTTTTAAAAAAGTATAATTGTATCATGTTCAATTTACATACAAATATATTCATATAATCATTCAAGTTCGTGTATTATCGTTTTCCCAATATTGAACCCACAACCATCACATATGACATTTATAGATGGACACTTTCTAAATACTCATGTAATGTATCCATTTCTTAAACTCATTTAGTAATGAGTTTAAGAAATAATTAATCCAGGCAAAATTACAAACTTATAAATGAAAAATATGCCAACATATAACAATTACACATTTTCCCTAATTTTAAAATCTGTATTTTTTGCTTCTTTATTAATGGGTGGTCAATAAATTTATTAAAAATGCAAAGGCACATATTAAAATTATTTTTTTCAACAGTCGTTCTATGATAGTTTTAACTGTTACTTTTAATATATTAGAAATGTGTTATCAACAACCAATTCAATAGTATTTTAGAATATATTTTTTTAATATATTTTCAGAGGTGTAGCTCGAGAACATGAAAAATGGCACGCCGGTACTAAATACCAATGTCCCCATTGTCCCAGTGAGTTTGAGTGAGTATGTTTAGTTTGTGGGAAGTTGTATGTAGGTTCATAGGAACAATTTGGCGTCATTCTTTTTGGTCATTTGTCCTTCTATAAATAACATACGAATATTCACAAGATCACGTGGAGTGTATCGAACTGTGTGGTACTGTCTCTTGGAGCATAGAAAATTAAATTTATTTAACATTTTAGTCTTGAAATTTGAATTAACTTTTTGATCAACTGTTTCCTTTATCTCGAATTTTTATGAAAACCGCCATAAAACTTTATCGTGCTTCCCGTGGACAGGGAGTGGAGAAGTAAAAAATAAGGGAAATTGTCCAAAAATATAAAATTTATTGGTATATAAAAATAATTATTAAGTTATTGTAATTCATTTTCACATTCTGTTCTAATTGTAATTCATTTCATACAAAATGAGTTCGAACTTAAGTTATTCAATTTCTATAAGTTACGTTCCTTTTGACCTACCGGACGAGATCGCCTCGCACTTGACCGGTTTTTGCATGATATAGTTTTTTTTTTCAGTAAATTAACAACCTACATGGGGCATATAAGAATTAAGCATGTATCAGATTTTGTATGTGAGCTCTGTGGGTATACATTTGTTAGTAAGAAAGGTATTGATGTGCACAAGAAGAAGAAACACAGATTGGCCGATAAGACTGTAAGTATTAGACTTTAGTGATAAATAAATAGTTACAGTTGAGATAGGTCAAATGCCTAGAAAATTGGGGTGAAAATAGGGATCAGTGCGTCTTAACATTAGGTTCTCTTTGCTTACTACTTCTTTTTCTTTACTTGCTTGTTCTCTCGACGTGCCAAAGCCACTCGAGCCTGTTTACTTTATTCTCACCGTGACAGTTTCGTGACTTGTTATTCCTTTTTAACCGACTTCTGTAAGAAAAGGAGGTTATCAATTCGACTGTATTTTTTTTTAGGATTTCGTACCCAATGGATAAGACGGGTCCCTATTACTTAGATTCCGCTGCCGTTCCGTTTTGCTGTCTGCGATAGTTAGCAAGCTTAAATTTTCACAAATGATATGTATCTGTAAAAAACGAATTAAAATATTAAACGGGCTCCTATATAATAGACAATTATTTTGGCATCTTTATAAATAATGGTACGAAACTTTGTATGCGATTTCGGTTCGCACTTGGCCGGTATATTTATATATGTTTCTATTCTATCCTTTTCAGGTGACATTAGAAGGACCATACTGTGAATTATGTGAAGTTAAATTTATATCTGAGGAAGCTCACTCGAGGCATTTGAAATTATCCTCGAGACATAGTAGTGATAATGATCCGTAAGTATTTTTGTAGCTTGTAGATTTTTTTGTCCCGTACATAAAAAGATAGCCAAGATAGTCGGTTTCGCACAATTTTTGAAACTCAACGCTAATAATACAAATTGTGGTATAATTACTACAGCAAGGAAATTAACCCATAACCGTCGCGATTATAATCAGACGCTGTGTCTCTGCACTACTAAAGCCTTAAAATAATTATAATTTTGATCAAAGGCCGATTACTTTTTTTAATGAACTGATTTTGATGAAACAAACTTCACATGTGAATTTGAGATAAAACAAAGCAATTGGTGAAAGTTTTAAATAAATCGGTTCAGTACTTTCGGAGATAAACGTGACTATACAAACAGGTAGACAGACGGACAAGAAATTTTAAAATATATATTTTTCCTTTCTGTTATTCTTTTCAAATGTCCCTCTATCTGTTTCAGTAAATACAAAATGTACTGACAAAATATTTTTCCTGTCTTATTATATACTCGTATATAGAGATAGAGATTGTATAAGTGCAAAAAAGTGTTAGCATGCTTGCACCCAGGTTTTACACCTAAATGTTATTAGCTTACCACCAAAAATAGCTTAGCTTACCATAAAAATGTAAAATAATGACATAATTCTCACACAATTCTACAGAAATCGCATTAGAAACGATTCACAAAGTATGAACACGGAACGCAACGGACGCATAATGAGGAAGATAGATCGACGCCCCGTCATACACCCGCGCTCGCCCACCTCCGGCAATGATGCGGGCAGCCCTGTTACTTGCGAACAGGTATACAAACACATAAAAATACGTGTATGAACGTGTGATACACAAGCACACTCGCTCAGACCACTCGTTCACTCATTCATATATATTATCCCACATCCATACATGAGATAGCGTCCATACACGAGATCACAAATCCAGACATGTGATGATTACACGTCATGTCACGTCCACACGCGAGATCATATCGATCCCATATTTGAGTATATTTTGCTATTCTGTCTTTTTACTTTTTATTTCGTATTCTTCTAGTGCGGTATTCAACTCCGTGATCTTCGGCTCTATGCTCAGCACTTTAGACGAGCGCATCCGGACAAGAATCGAACCAAGTACCCCGCGATGAAAACACCGTGCATGTGCGAACAGTGCGGAAGGATATTTCAGGTAACTGTCCCTTGAATTTTGGAGGCATTACGTGCCGCTGGGTGGAATTCAACGCCGCACTCATTATGTTTTTTTTTATTATTATTTACTGTGTGTATTGTACTTCAAAAAACATTTCACTTGAGATCAGATATAAGATAGAAAGTTCAAAACTTACTGACTAAACACTAAATTCTCCGTCTACCCTGCTGGATGTGTGTGTGAGAATTTTTTTTTGTAGTTTCTATGTAATTTGCGAAGATTTGATTAAGTTATGTATCAGTTTCTGTGGTTTATAAATTTAATATATATATATATATATATATAACACTTAATGCTTAAAATTAGATAAATTATTGTAGAACGTGACATTTTTCTAAATTTTACCGTCAATTTTTTTTTCTAGAGCATGGCCCTTTTAAAAGACCATATGTGGGTCCACACAGGTGAAAAACGTTTCAAATGTGACCGATGTGAGAAGAGTTTCACGCAGAAAACTAACTTGGTGTTCCACATGAGAGTGCACAGCGCGTCGCGACCGTCTTACGAATGTCCATTATGTGGGAAACACTTTGCGTTCTTCAATAATAGACGCAGGCATATGTTTGTGAGTATTCTATAATGTTTATAAAAAAAAGTATCAAGATTCGAGGCCGTCGTGCCATACGGGTAGTACCGTACAACTGTAAACGCGACGGTTGTGGGTTCGATTCCTGCACAGGAGAATGAAATATTCAATTTTTTTGATATGCTTGCTCTTGGTAACTATATAAAAGGCAGCGTTGTGTTCTGTCACTTGCCTCGAAGTCCCGAGATTTCGGCGGAAAGTGAGTATCGGACTTATCTGGGAACTGGGAAAGAAATATCCTAATAGGGAACATAAAAAAATAATGTTGATAATTTCTTAGGTATTATAAGACAATATTTAATTATTTACAGATCCACACAGGTCTAAAGCCATTCAAATGCGATACTTGCGGTAAAAGTTTCACAACGGCGGGAGAACAACGCGCCCACGTCGAGCATGTGCATCTAAAGAAACCCTGGCCCAAGAGAGCTAGGGCCAGGTTGTCTGAGGAACAGACGTGGCAGGAGAGAAGTGAGTAGGGAGAGAGAGAAATATAAAATTAATTAGAATAATTACATAGGGTAGGAGTCATCAATAAATCGAGGAAAAGACCTGGTCGGGGAAGGGAAAAATGAAAATAGGATCTGTCTAGCGAAACCCTGGCCCTAGCAAACTCAAGCAAGATCGATTGACGAACAAACATGGGGGGGGGGGGAAGTAGAAATAATGACAAATAAAAAGATAAGGAAGGGAGTGAATATATAGGGTAGAAGCCATTAATTTATTTGAGCTCTGAGCTCTGGCTGAAGAAAGTTCGGTCTAAGACAGCTAGGGACAGGTTGACCGAAAATAAAATAGATATGAGTAGTAGGTATATGATAAATGTAAAAGAAAATGGGTAGTGGATAGTAATAAAAGGGGAAAAAGAAGAGAAAGAAAGAAACAAAGTGATTAGTGCACAAATGGCACGCTCGGGATTCCATAGACTGAAAACAGAAGAGAAGAAAAAATGGCGGGAGTGCTAATAATAGGAGGGCTCTAATACTAGTGACACAGTCGCGGCGTCGTCTGCTTGAACCATACGATTATATATTTACTTCTCTGAATTGCTTTCGTTTTGTAATAAATTCCAATACAATAAAACATTTATTTTGTAGCAATTATGTCTAACAAAATACTTCAAATTGATATAACTTTTTTATGTATGAACAGATTCAAATAGAGTAAAAATGACAACACTAAATATTAAGGGAAGGAATTATGGATATTAGCTTTGCGTCAATAAACAGAGAAATTGACAGACAATAATTGTAGAAATTATTGTTTTCTGTTCCATGATATTGATAAGATTTTCTCGTATATTAATGTGCAGACAGCTCACAATTTTTCTATATGTATATATATTTCTGAAGGAATCCTGGCCCTAGAAACAAACTCGTAAAAAACCAGTTTTGGGCATACCTTGGAGGCTCAGTTTTTACCAGTTTTGTAGTAGTTAGTATTGTAATTTAAATAGTATCTGAGCGCGATGATAAATTAGTGATAGGGTGACAGGCTTGCTAACTGGGTAGATGGCGGACATTGGTGCGCTTGCCAGCACCGTGTGGCGGTAGGGCATGTTTTGTGGATCACGTGCTGGTGCGTATGGGCGGGATCGGAAATTGATTTCAATAGAGCACTGGTGAGTGGTAATTGGATGCGATTGCGATCTTGAAGATTTCTGCAGGGCTTACTCCATTTTGGTCGAGGGTGGCGAGGTTATGTGCTGGGTTTGCTGAGGCTTCTTTATGATCTTGCCGTCGCTTAGCCTTGGTGAGCTCGCAGACTTTTCCTGCTCAACGACGATGGACTTGCGAGTCAGCTTGCGCGAGCGTTGGCTGAAATTTGTCCTGGTTCCGAGAAGAGCCGTTTGAGTCGCTATGGAGGTGCAACGAATTAGACTACCGGAGGTTACTATCCACGGTTTGGTCTGAGGACGAAACCGGGTTAACGTAGCGTTGTCTTGAGGCTTCTACACAGGTTGGCGGCCAAATGTCGAAGTCCTATTATTATATCTATATATTATCTGTTTATTTAATCCAGTTTATCGAGTTTCTAATGTATATGACGCTATCTCTTAAAAGGGCAGTATTATACAGACAATGTATGTAGTAACTAAATAGTTAAAATGTTTATGTAAAAAGTATTAATGAAGTTTTAGGAAACATCAATGAAATTTTACGCTTTTCTTAATATTTTATGATTGACCAAGACAAAATATTAAAAGAGGTTTTTTTACAAATGTACAATTTAAGTATACTATTATATATGTACTAGAAACATAATAAAAACAGAATATGTATAACACTATATTTCCTCATTGTAAAACAAAAAATATTTAATTTAGAATCAATATATATTTTTAAACTCTCATTCATAATACTCAAAATAATATTACATTTTTAGTCTTAAAACAAACTTATTTTACATTTTATATTTATTTTGTACTTTTAATTATTAAAGTTTGAATTTTAATCATTTAATAATTTAAATTTGAATTTGGAACCTAATTTAAACTGCGATTTCAAATGTTGCTGCTTTTAAAATATACTTTAACACATCCTTCAATAATGTGTTTGATTAACTAATTAAAACACATTTTTTTGCCAAAATTCGTTTTTATTCATCAAAACATAGTCCCGTTTTAGAGAGATACAATCATTCCAACGCTTTTCCATATTTCAATACCACTTTTGTAGAACGATTTTTCTTTGCCTTCAAAATAGGCTTCAGTTTCAGCGATGACTTCCTCATTTGAGCCAAATCCCTTACCACGGAGCATCCTTTTGAGATCTGCGAAGAGCCAGTAGTCGCTGGGGGCCAGATCTGGAGAATACGGTGGGTGCGGCAGCAATTCATAGCCCAATTCATGCATTTTTGCCATCGTTTTCGTCAACTTGTGACATGGTGCATTGTCTTGGTGAAACGGCACTTTTTCTTCTTCAAATGAGGCCGCTTTTCAGCGATTTCATCCTTCAAACGGTCCAACAAGGCTATATAATAATCGCTGTTGATGGTCTGACCCTTTTCGAGGATATCAACGAATATTATACCGTGAGCATCTCAAAATACAGAGGCATAACCTTGCCAGCCGATGTTTGTGCCTTTGAACGCTTTGGGCGGCTTTCACCCGTTGCATGCCACTCAGCAGACTGCCGATTGGAATCCGGATTGTAATGGTGGATCCATGTTTCATCCATTGTGATGAACCGACGCATAAACTCCGAGTTATTACGCTTAAAAATTTCCAAACAAGCCTTTGAATCATCGATTCGTTGTTGTTTTTGCTCCGGTGTAAGCAAACGCGGCACCCATTTGGAAAACACCTTTTTCATACCCAAATGTTCGTGTATTATGGTGTGTACACTGCCTGCTGATATCTTTAGAATGTAAGCTATCTCGAGCAACTTCACTTTGCGATCGCCCATAATAATTTTCGGTGTTTTTTCAACGTTTTCCGGAATAACAGCGTCATTTGGCCGTCCAGTAGATGGAATGTCATCGGTGTCTGTACGACCACGTTTGAATTCGGCATACCAATAACAAATGGTTCTTTTTGATGGAGC
>DWGR01005902.1:0-10068 GCA_018247715.1 Heliconius burneyi
CCCTAATTAGAATTCCATATAGGGGTGGGCAAGGAAACTATTTTTCAGCTCACCATCGTATTTTCACTTGATAAAATCTCGACACGATTATTTATGCCATCGCAAGGGGAACCCCGTCGATACGCTGCTTTGTAATTATAGCCTTTTTACGCAGCCTGATACGTTAGGAACCTTCTTATATTACTTAAACGAGTGTTTGTTTATTTATTATGTATTAAAACGTTTTGTTTTACTAATTTTTTTTTTGTCAGCTTCACGTCGTATCCCGCATGTGGTAGGGTAAACAGAGGGAACCTAGTGTTAGGACGCTTAGTTCCCAATTTTTCGTCGAATGAGGAAAGAACTCTACACATGAGGAAAGAAGTGAAAATATTTATTATGTCATTACCTCGAATGGAAATCGAACCCACAACCTGTGGCGTTTATAGTCATACGTTTGTGCTTCTGCGTGACGACTAACCTACAATAATAATAATAATTTATAAAAATAAAGGAAATATGTATACAATTGAAAATGTTTTTACAAGTTTTAGTGAAAAATGTACTGCAAAAGTAATTTAATATTCCATTTCTTCCATAAATTATAATATTTTGTTTATTAATAAAATAACTGTTCATAAAATTTAAAAAAAAAATATCAATTTAATCTTAATTATAATATAATATTATAGTATTATAGTTATACCTACATGATGATCTTAAGAGTTAGGTAAGTTCTGTTAGTCGTTTGCTAAGTGGGCCGTGAAGAGATTTATGTGAAATGAAGTCACCCCCTTTCTCGAACGCAGAGATAATATGGAACTTTAAGGATAAACAATCGGAAACTGTTTTCTATTAGATTAGTTTTTTATCTACAGTGAAATTCTCTTTTAGGCCAAACCCACGATTATTCTCTACTTATATTCTGTTTCCCGCTATAAGAAAAGGTTGTTTGAATATATATGACTATAATATAATTTATATAGTATTGGAAAGCTTATTTCGAAATTAATTGTATTATTATCTATCGTACTGGGTTCCCAGGTTTCCTCTGCCTACCTTACTATTTGCGGTGTACAGGGTGAAGCTACAAAAAAAAATTCCTGATTTAAAATTTTATAAATCTATTTTTTTTGTATGTACCTAAGCTACATTGGGAAGTAAGAAGAAAATTGATACAATATACAGATGTAGTATAAAAACGTGACAAAAATATCAAAATATTAATAACTTTATTTAATATGAACCTCAACTATTATAATCTTAACTCGTTGACTGTGAATAAATTAACATTTTTTAATAAACTTTTAGTTTTAAATAAATATGTATGAAAAGCACATCGTTAGTTACCGTTAGCAAGATTTTTAACTAGAAATATGTTTTTAAAAACGGTAAAGTGCATAATTTTTTTTATACTAGAGTTCCGTTGGTCCGTCCAAATTTTATATAAAAAGTGTGCCAAGTGCGAGTTGGACTCGCTTGTGAAGTTTTATTCTAACAGGCATTTGTATGCTTAACACGCACTTATCACGCAATGCCTTCAGAATTAACAACAGGTTCCCTCTGCCTACCTTGCTGTGTGCGGGTTGTAACCCGTGAAGCTGATTTAATTTTTATTATGATGATGATCATGATATTGATATTTTTAAATGAATTCAAGAAAAGAAACTTATGAGTTTGACATGTAAGTATATGATATTTTTGTAATAATTAATTAAGTGGGCATCGAACCTACAACAGTTGCGTTACGCCACGATGGCTTTTACGTTTTTACCATAGTTTGTAGCAAAAATAGTTAGGAAATAAATATTAACTTAGTCCAAAGTGACATAGCATTCAAATAAGCGTTCCACGACGTCTTAATTCTACCTGCGCATTCAAATAACACTAATTAATAGAATGACGGTATGCAGAAATAAAGCAATTATATGAAATATTTAATTATAGAGCATATTTTATAGAATATCTATTTTTCAGCTTCACGCTGTATCCCGCACACAGCAGTGTTAGCAAAGGGAACCTATTGTTAAGACACTCTGTTCCCCACATTCTACCGAATTCTGGAGAACTTAACGCCGTGCTTTGACTCGATATTTATATATTTGTTGAAAAATATGCTGTGTAATTATCTTGTAAATCTTTGTTTAATCGAATGATAAAATGTTACACCTGTGTTATTTTCATCGATTATTTGGCATATTTTATATTTAGTTCATATGAAAAAGAAAAGAAAAGTGTCTGTTTTAATATTGGTCAACTCGTATTTTTTGGTGTCGCTCTTTTATTTTATCATATTTGTCTTCACGCTGTATCCCGCACGCAGCAGAGTAGCCAGAGGGTATCTAGTATTAAGATACTCCGTTTCCTACGATCTCCAGAATTTTCCAGTAGCGGAACTTGATGCAACGCTTTTTGACTCCCTAATTGCTACGATACTTGGTGAAACAATAAATAATAATTCATTCCCCCGAATAGATATCGAAACTACAACCGTCACGTTACAGTCACACGCTTGTGCCTCTACACCACGACCGACCGACTGACTAATTTCTCTAATGTTTTATTTACATATTTTTAATCCAATTTCATCTCGACTATATGTGAATAGACACTAAAACAGTATCTTTGACGAGCAAGCGCGCTTGCCGTTTTACATCGCATCACGATTTCTAGAAACACTCGATAGCTATACTCGTACATAAAACCGTCCCCAGTCGCAATACCGTAAGAGTTCACTTTACGAGACTCCTTTATGTATCTATCAAAGATAAAATTGATGGTAAATAAGTTTGTTTTCCTTTATTAATTTATTTAATACTTATAATTTTATCTCTGTAATGATTTTTTGTCATAATAATAAATCAGTATTTTTTTGTTTCACGCTGTATCCCGCACAAAGATTAAGCAGAGAGAACTTAGGACATAATCTAGTGTTAAGACACTCCCTGCTTATCTTTTCTTGTGCCCCTGCGCCATGATTAGCCTCGGGCGATGACAGCGTGACACTAAAAAAAAGATGCTACTCAATAACTGAACAAACTATAGCCACAATGAAATTGCTTTAAAAGATAGACATATGCCGGTGGGCAAATATTTTTTGTGCACCTATAACTTCCATACATTTTTTTAAATTTTAGACTGGTATTTCCTGAGGCCGTCAAGCGCAGCGGCAGAAGGGTCTGACTAACGCGGCGGTTGTGGGTTCCCACTTGAGGAAATGAAATATTTATTTACGTTTATATTTCCATTTCTTCCTTCTGGTGAAATAGAAAAATAAACGCGGCGTTGAGTTCGGCCACCCAACTTGCAATACCTCTAGAATTTCCACGCAATGCCGGCAGCGCACCTGTAACTCCTCTGGTGTTGCTCCGGGTCGTGGGCGGCGGGGATCACTTACCCTCAGGTGACCCGAACGCTCGTTTGCCTTGTCCTTTTACCATAAAAAAAAAAGAAAGTGGGGTTGAAGCTGATTTTAATTTTTAGTTCCTGAGATTAGTACGTTCCACCAAACAGACTCTTCAACTTTATAATAAGCGTAGCTTTATAATAGGCATATTATCTTAGATCTACCGTGAACCTTCAGTATTTATGGCTTTTTCTACATACAACCACCAGAAATATTCTAATCGGTGAGAAATCATTATTCCATTATACGTCAATCTATTACTCTATGTAAAATTTACGATATGTGGGTACTTGGAACGTTCTGACATCTCTAAGGCATTATAAAGACGATCCATCGTCTGGGGACACATTGTAAGCAGATTTCAAGTCATAAAGCCTTTCAGGTCTTATCAAATTACATTTTTTATTACCATATTGAAACTTAAAGCAATTGTCTATTGTATATCTAGTTTCTTATATAAAGAAATTCTTATCTTCAACGAGAATGCTTTTCATAAGCTTTTATTAAAAATTATAAAGAATTATAAGAAATATTATACAGAAATAACAAAGAATTCATTCTTATTTTTATTTTTGATATTTATTGTTTTTGATTATGATCTTGTCTATATTTTGATATATTTGTTCACATCGCCTGTTTGGTAAAAGTAATTTTCGAATACATTATGGTCATGACGAATTATTTTTGCCATGATGGTATAGCATCATAAAAATACAAAATATTTCAAAGTAAACAGCAAATAAATTAAAAACAAAAGAATTAGAGAGCCACTAAAACAACAAACGAGTACATAAAACAATAAAAGATAATGTTTTAATGTATGGTGTACGTGGTGCAGCAAAGTAAGCACAAATATAGTGCAGTACACGGGTAGTTCTTTAAAATATTGCAGTTACTCGCTTCAATGCTTGTAGTGAATTAAAAATATGATTCAAATGTATTCTCTAAAATTTTTGGGTGATGTGTTTTATTTGTGGCATTATCTAGGTAGATAAAAGGACATGTACTGACTGACTAAGGTAAGACGCACGCACAGCTGTAACCGCTGATAGTAGAGACGTGAAATTTGGACATATGTTTAGTTGCGTAATCTGGATATCCACTAAGAAGGGATTTTGAAAAATTTTAACCCTAAAGGGATGGAATAGGGGTTGAAAGTTTGTATGGGGAAAAAAGAAACTACATTGGAAACACCAATTGAAGAAGAAACCAATTTTTATAAAATTTTAAATTCAGACTCTTAAAAATATTTCACTGAACACGTGTTTATAAGAATTCTTCTCTAAGCGGGCGAAGGTGCGCGCGTCCACCAAGTAATGTATATAGCGAAATCAGATTCAGCAATTCTGAAACAAAAGTAAAAAAACTAACTGCTTTCTATCTTTTAACTCATACTTTTCGTTTCAAGTTTTGATTAAAAAGCAAAAGCTTATTATTAAATAAACCAACAGAACGATTACAACGGTTTCTTATTGTTTGTGTTCACTGATCAATAGTACGGAGGACTCGGTAATCTCGTCTGAGTAGAGATTAACGGATAATATTACGGAGCTCAGTTTATTTTATCTTGAAATCCTTTGCTTTTGTGTAATTCAAAAGTATATAAAATGTATTAAATTATGTATATGTATGTAATGTATTTAACATTCAATTATCCCTGAAAACTTTGTAAGTTTATATAAATTTTAAGAATCTAAAGACATAGTGATCTTTTTATTTGTGCCCCGATTTTATTGTGATATACACGATAGCTAGGTGTATATTAGGGCTACAAAAAATATTTTAAAAATAACAATTTCTAATGAATTTCTATTAATATTTTTATTTCTTGGGTCTAGAAACAAAGCAAATGGCAACGCAATGCCACGAAAATTTTGGGGAACGGAGAGCATGAAAGTCGAAAAATATCTTTGGATCGGGGCTGGCACACATACAAACATATCACGCCAATGCACTAAATATAAATATATATATAAAATAATATAATAATAATATAAATACAGGATGAAAAAGATACACACACATATATATGTATATACACACACACACACACATTACATACACATATTTATATGTGTGTGTGTGTGTGTATGTATAACTTGCCATACAAAATCTCCAATTGTCACAAATCACAGTTAGGCAACCGCCATTAAAAGCGTTCCCGTCGCGACCCAGTTACGTTTCCTGCCTTTTATACACCAGCCCTAATTTTAGCAAGTCTTTCAAATGACTAACGATTGCGAGAAAATGAAATATCGGTACATTGTCAGAGGAAGTGCGGGAATAGTTTCTATTTTGATGCTGATTTCTTTTGATATACAAAACGTTTTTAATACCGGAAGCGCTCCGGTCTTATTTTTTATTTTGTGAAACGTTTCAAATCCTAATTTTGTATTTTTCTTATCGTATTTACATTTTCCAGATATAATCAGAGAGAGTCTAGTGATTAAACACTACTTTTTACTTTTCGTAATGTAATGTTTCAAGCATATTGAGTTTTAAGCATCCACCACTTCAAATAATCAGACAAGGAAATCTTTATAAGATACGAGTATATAAACATTACGATACGCTCTAATTAAATTACAACAACGTAGACTTAGATTTTTTTATTAACTTTAATATTCACATATTATATGTAAAATCGTGAAAACGAGCTTTTTTTAGTTTTGTAGCGGAAAAAGTATAAAAAGAATAAAAAAAAAAATCGTCATCACTGTCAATCGCTGATGTCCGAACTTTAACGCCAGCGTTTATCACCCATTTGGAGTTAGCGCCATGAAAAACACGATTGGTTACTGATTATTTATAATATATTATCAATTATTATTATATTAATTTTAATTTGTTTAGACATGTAAAACAGAGTGTCTTATATTATTATAAACTACATTTAAATTTAGACAAAATATATACAAATCACAGATAAAAAATATTTTTGTTCTTTAAAATAGAGTATATAGAATGAGTATTATAGTAAATATTACATGTAAGCAAAATGGAATTTATTGAGTTAATAAATAGATATTAAATATATTTTATTATGTATAAAATGAGTCTTAAGAATATAGAGAGAGTAGAGAGAGTATATATAATAATTGTAAACGCCCTAGGATATAGGTTTTAATTTGTTCAGCCACAGTGAAATACCGCTCCCTATTGCGAGATCGATATTGAGATGCTGTTTTTTAATACATAAATTATATATCTATCAATGAAAACAGCATCTCAAGATCGATCTCAGACTTGAGAGCAGTTTGTAAATACGGGCCTAAGTCCGACTGGTTTCGTCGCCACACGTCACGCACCCTCATCAATCATTGGCGCTTCGGGCCGTCATTGTAAACTCTGCTTAATTTCATTCTGCTGAATTAACTTTACTTTGTACGTAATTGTGTAGAACATATTTTGAATGTTTGCACTACTCATTTAAAAAAAACTCATTCACAATTCATGTTCCACATATGTGAAGCTTATCATCATTGTATTATCTTGAAATAAACGTTTCTAATTCTATACTGAAACTAATTGATCCTTTTTGGTCTATAAAATAGGCCAATCGTGGCGCAAGGGCACAAGATGACTGTCAAATCGAGTGTTTGTGGGTTCCATCCCCACTCGAAGAGATTTTTGATTTAAATTTATATTTTCATTTCTTCGTTCTGGCATCGAGGCAAAGCGCGACGTTGAGTTCTGTCACTCAACACGCAGTGTCTCCAGAATACGGCAGAAAGTGGGGAACGGAGTGTCTTAACACTAGGTTCCCACTGCCTATCCTGCTGTGTGCGGAATACGATGGTACAGCGTGAAGCTGATTTAATTTTTTTTACATATAAAATTTAAAATAGCTTTTATTAATTTTAAAACTTATCAATCATCTCAATAAGCTTTAAGCATTAAAGATTTATTGAATCGTATAATGAAGTGCGCAGTTCTATTAAAATTAGGTCGATCTTCAACACTTATACGTCTTCACTGGATTATATTTCTGGAAGTGTTTGTGAGGTTTCATAAGCCACATCCTTTTTTACACTTGATTAGCGCCGGAATTAGGATAAACGTTGGCAAGTATAAAGCAAAATTTTTTTGTATTAAAAATATATAGCTTGACGCCGTATGAAGATACTGCGTTCTAGGTTCCGCTGTCTTTTCCAAGACATTGCGATTTGAATGGCGGAACTTAACGTCGCAAAGTACATTTTTTTATACAAGCAAGTGCTGCCTTTTTAGGTGACGAAAATGATAACAACATTTAAATATTTTTTTATGATAAATATAGCTTAAAACATACTTCATCCATAATACAATGTATATCAAAGAAAAAAATCAAATCAGCCTTACGCTGTATCCCAAATTGCCCGCTTTCTGCCGAATTCTGGAAGCATTGCGGGTTGAGTGGCAGAACTCAACGCCGCGCTTTGCCTCGACACTAAAGCGAAGAAATATAAATATAAACGTAAATAAATATTTCACTTTCTGGGGATCGAACCCACAACCGTCGCTTTACAGTCACACCCTTTTGCCTTGTGTGCATAGAATACGGCATCAAAGAAATAAAATATTATATTAAAAAAAATGTTTAAAAATATAAATTAACCCTCAACAAACTTCCAAAGCAAACAACCATAAAACCACTAAATTATTTATCAAATGCAATGAAACGCATACATTTCGAAGACATTGAAGCAGAAACAGTTCTCTGTACAAATACATTACTGCAGCCAACTCAAATAAAGACTGTCGTCTGTAATTAAGTGCTCTCACTGGAGAACCCTCCAGACCTCCAGATGGTATTGTTCTAGTGCCGTGGAGTTCGATGAATCCTATTGTTTACTCTGCCGATACAACGCCTGCTCTAGTTAGCTTACCTTGTATCACTGGGACAGAGGGGTGGTAAGTTTTTTGTTCTTTTGTTATGTGTTGACAGGTTTTAATTTATTTTTGTAGTCATCTATAGATATGTCATTATGTTTGCAATTTTATTAAATCTTTATGTACCAGCCTGATTTGTTTTTTTTCTGAAATAATAACAATAGCCTCGTGTCGTGCCTCCGCTCCCCACTTGGCGCCGAATTCTGGAGGCATGCATGTTGAGTGGCTGAACTTAACGTCTTTTAATAATTATTTTTTAATTAATAAAGACTAATTTAATTATTTATTGAAAGTTAAGAAAATTACACATGAAATAAAAATACTTCAGTTATATAGTGTTGTGTGATGTCTCGTAAAATTTTATGGGAAAATCTACTCTCTCAAATCCTCTTGATCTTCAGTGAAACTGCCGGTAAATTTTTTGCTATTATGTAATTAAAAAAATAATAATCGTTTTGTTTTAAATCGAATTAATTTAAAACATGATTGATTGTTTATTGTTTGTACAGCTAGACTAACAAATTATCTTTTTATATACAATTAAATGTAACTCATGTATTAAAATTAAAATTATCTATATTTTTTGTTAAGATTACCTAGAATTTAATGTTCCGCTTTTTTATTTTTCCTTCTATTGTAATAGTTAAGTTAATTAAAATCAAAACTATACAATTCGTGAATACAATAGAACTCGTCCAACTAATATCGTTCAAATGACTATTGTTTCTGTTTGAAACGTTTCCTACTGTTGGAGTATTTGCCATTTCCAATATTTGCATTGGTTCCAACATTTCGTGCAAATTGTGTTGGCTCTGAGAAAAATTTGAACTAATTTGATTGAAGTTGAAGTTTCAATTTGGATTCTAAGAAATATTTGTTAAATGAGTTCGTTCGTTTTGGAAGCCAAGTTTATTCGTATAACAGATTTTTTCCCTCTCTTAACTGTAATTTTTAATATAAATAAAACAATTATTAAGTGAATGGTAAATATTCGTTTAAATATTTGTAATGACATCTTCGGTTCACGTGTGACGCGACAGCCCATACCTATGTATGGGTTGATTCCCATTCGAAGAAATAAAGTATATAAAATTTTTAATTCCTTGCTCTGATGTCGAAACAAAGCGCGGCGTTGATTTCCGCCACTGAACACGCAATGCCTCCAGAAGCCGGCAGAAAATGGGGAACGGAATGTTTTAACACTAGGTTACCCTTCCCTAGCGTGAACAGCACAAAGCTACAAAATAAATAAATTATTATTTACATACAAAACATATTTTTGCAATGAGCTGGAAACATAAAAAATCACATGGTCTACCATTTGTATAGGCGTGGAGATGAGTCTCGAAATAGACATAGCTTTACAAAGGCAGCATGAATAACGCTGCCTCCAGGCGGCGCTCGTAATTAAAATCTGCCTTTTGGCTCGAACCATTGTCTGGTGCGATAGGGCACAGTGAGGTGGAGTGAAAATGTCGACGTTGTTATATGGAAATTGTTTATTTTTATAATCTTCTCTTCTTTCTTGATCTTCTTTTTCTATTCTTAATCTGAAGAATAGAAAAAGAAGATCAAGAAGTAAGTAAATATTTGAATGAATATTAGAAAATGTAGAAAAAATACAATTGATTTGGTTCCAATAAGAAAAAATAATAATTAAAGTAAAAATTTATATTTCTCATAGTATTTCGAAATTAAAATTAACTAGATTTTGCTTAGATTACACTGTCAACCTGCGTTTTTTATGACAAGTCCATAACAACAGGTATATCAGAATATGCCTTACTCCAAATAGTTAAAGGAGGATTTAA
>DWGR01005903.1:0-10068 GCA_018247715.1 Heliconius burneyi
TGTTTTTTGCAACTAAAAATAAATTGTAAAAGCAGAAAGAAACTCACGGAATTGTTTTCGAAAGCTTCACCACAATTTCTATAGTTCTTTGTTTTCGTAGTTCAAATACTCGTCCAGATTTAATTGATGCTTTTATGCTTCGAGAAATGAAGTGGTTAAGTAATTTTTTGTTTGGCGTTGATCAGGAACTATTATTTTTTGTCACGGTGCTTGTACCAGAGCTTATAATAGGATTTAAAAAGTTACGTCTAAATAACAATTGTAGGCGCTCTTGTTATTTCCCTTACATTAGTTTGACATACAAGGCCTTGATAATCTAAACAAAACACGTATAAATCGATTACACGCCAATCATGGGAATAAATAAGTTGTTAAGTTTTTTTAATAATTATTTAAAAAATGGCGGACTTATCTAAAGCTTATATTTTTTGACATACATATAATTTACTATCGACATTTCTATTCAAAATTTCTGCTTTTAAATATAAAATTAGTGATTTAGTGTGCAAATATGAGCTGTTCCGTTACAGAACCGTTATTCTGACTCACTGGTTAATTCATCAAAGCCTATTCTAATCTCCATCTGTCTGGATTCTGCAATCTTGTCATCAAGTTCAACTGAATATATCTCGTAATGTATTATATATTTAGTAGGAATGCATGACACGCCTAATATTTATCTCTAGCTCCATCCCGTATATGGTGGAGTAGGTGGAGGGAACCTAGTGTTAAGACACTCCGTTCCTCACTTTCTGCTCAATTTTTCGAAGCTTTGCATGTTGAGTGGCGGTTTTCAAGTTGCGCTTTGTCTTGGTACAAGCGCAAATAAGTAATAATTCGTTCCACCCAGTCGAAATCGAACTCCCACTATGGCATTTATAATCACATGCTTGCTACGTATATTTTATTGAAAAAGGCACATATTACTTTATTCATACAAAATTATTGATGTTACATCCATACTTTGCTTATACTCTATTTTTCTACATAATTGTGTATATCATATAGGTTAAGCTAGCTTAAATCTACTATTATTATAAATATTCTCCACATCGAGTACATCGCAAAACGGAGTGTCTTAATTCTATATTCTCTCTGCTCATTATGTTACGTACGGAATAAAGCAAGGTTGGAAAATAACTAGACAATATATTATAGATAAATTCAGTTCTCTGAGCATTTTCCAACAATAACTATATAAATATATAAATAACTTATATGCGAATATAATAAATATTACATTTAAATTAAATATTCTTAACTTATATTTACTTTTAGTATCAACTTAAGTAGAGTGTTAAATTTAATTTCTTTTAAACACAGTTGTTAAATATATGTCGGCAATGTGTCTTTTAAAAGTTTTACTGCCTAATTTGTATTACTAACTTATACAAAAGACTTTTATATGTAATAACTGGGTACTAAAAGCATTCATATATTACGAAATGTTCAAAAAGGGAACTTATTTTGTATAGAAATGGTTCATTTACACGATATAAATATTTTACAACTAAATATCTTACAATACTACAAAGAAAGATGTTCCGAGTCAAAGTAAAAAGCAAAAATAAAACAGCTATGCAAAGGTGCAAATCCTCGCCTCGAGCTCAGGCAATGTAACTGTTACCTAGACATTTCAGGTTTAAAGAAAAAAAAAAGATAAAAATGTAGACGTCCATTCCTGTATTATAAGAAAGCAACCGTTTGGAGTAATTTAAAAAAGATTGAGCATTTAATGTACGTTTAAAGTTTTGTATTATTTTTATTAGCGTCACACAGCAGGGTAGACGGAATCTAGTGTTAAGACACTATGTTCCTTATTTTCCTCTAAATTCTGGACTCATGGATTTTTACGAGTGGGAGAGTCACGCCGCCAGCAATGGCGACACGCATGGGCAGACTCGACCGGATCATTACCACCCCCGGCATTTAAAACCGGCGTGAAGTAGTGACTTTATGTCACTGCGTTTCATATTAGATAATGCCGGGCTCCGGCACCCAACCACTCCAAAAGCTGGCAACGTACCAGTAGCTCCTCTGTTGTTACGCGGTGTCGTGGGCGGTGGTGATCGCTTACTATCAGGTGACCCGTACGCTCATTACATGTTGAGTGGCGTAACTCAACGTCACGCTTTGCCTCGAAATATTACATTTCCTCGAGTGGGAATCGAACCCACAACCTGTTGCGTTTAGCCTCATTTTGTGTCCCTGCGCCACGATTGACCTCAAATTAAAATTAAGAAAAAGGCTAGTAATAATAGGACTCTAGGTTGATTCTACAATTTATCAAAATAAAGCAATAAGCAAATTAAAAATGAATAACTTAAGAAATCTCTGGAAAATTATAATGTTTCCAAGTATTCGCATATTCTAGAAACACAATGGACAAGGTGACGGCATGACAAGGGATTTAACTAACCAGAACGGAGAAATAATCTTATTAATTATTCTACCGAGTGGATCGTTCAGTGAAGTACTTAACATACGAGTATGTTGTAATAGCTTTACAATAATAAAATATTTAGCTTCACGCTGTATCCCGCACAGAGCGGGATAGGCAGAGACAGCCTAGTGTCAAGACACTCCGTTCTCTATTTTCTGCTGAATACTGGAGGCATTGCGTGTTCAGTGGCGGAACTTATGGCCGCGCTCATCTTCTACACCAGATCGAAGTAATGAAAATATAAAATTTAATTATTTTCGAAGCCTGGTAATCGAGCCCACAACTTGTGGAATTACAGCCATATGCTTGTGGCCCTGCGCCACGACTGGCCTCAAACAATAATAACGCTTAATTAATAAAACTGACCTACTAACTAACCTAATTAAATATAGATCCATCATTTAAATCTAAAAAGAATACTATCGAAAAGAGTCTTATGTCTTATATTATTGTATAAAAAAATATTGCTTAAGATATTGAATTACAATCTGAAGATCTTTTCAAAGTTTCAAGTATCTTGGTCCTCTAATGTTATATTTATTTTAAAAATTTAAATCAATTCGAAGCATCGAGAGCACTCTATCTTATCACTTTAATTTGAATTCCTTTAATATGTATATGAAAAGTACATTTGAAATGAAAAATAAATTAGCCATGTTAATGACTAATCAGCCACGCTTTGACGTTTTATTTATTTAATTTATTTTAGTGTTTAGCTTTTTTAAGTTCACCTTTTAATTTTATATATTTTAAATACGATACGATAAATTATTAAACTTAAAATTAAATTTTGAGACCTGAAACTAAACACGACAGGTTGTGGATTCGATTTCTACTCGATAAATATTTAATATTTATTCATAATATAATATTTATTCGCTCTGGTGTTGAGGCAAACCATTTGGCGTTGAGTTATGCCACTCAACACGATATACCTCCAGAATGCAGCGGAAACTAGAGAACGAAAGTGTCTTAATGGGAAAGGAGTGTCTTAAATGCCTATTCCGTGCGGAATATGACGTGAAGCAAAAAAACAAACTATAGATTTCTTTTTTTTACCTTAGACTAAGTCACTCTGGTTAATGTCTTTCAGTCATTTTAGTAGAATTACAGGCTGGAAAGCGAAATTAAAAAAAAAAACTTTAAAAATATTATAAAATACACTGCACAAAAAGTTTTTATGCTATTTTTTACTTGAACTAATTTAATGCGAAGATATCGGTAAGCTTTTTCAAATAGCTCCGACAACATTGTTAAATGTTATACAGTTGTAGATATTTAACAATTGAAATATCTTGTAGATATAAAGTAATAATGAAATAAAAAATGGCTTGTATTGAAAATATATTTTTAAAAAGAGTAGTTTTTTAAACTGGTAAATTTTTAAGGCCGTCGTGGGGCAGGGGGAGGTGCACAGGGACAATATATGACTGTAAGCGCGACGGTTGTGGGTTCGATTTATAAGATAAGATTCTCGCTTTGCAAACAAAACGTGGCGTTAAGTTCCGCAATTCAGCCCATAGTGGGCTTGCACTATTTATAAAAAATATTTATATATTTCTTAAATCAGAATCTGTTTATTTATGTTTTCTTACGACAATTACGACATTAACTACTTTATATAGAAAAATACCATTAAAATTTTCAATCTCAATTTAGGATAACTTTGCCATTTTGATAATATTTGATCATCATTTATTTCGCTATATTCCTTTTGCCTTCTTCCGCTCATCAAGATAAATGATTTCTTCGAAATGAGGCAAATCGTCGGTCTTTTTTGGGGTTGCGTTGCAATATTTCACAACTTACACAATCTTGGTTTCATTTTGTGCCTATTTAATGTATTTTTTTATTTTCTATAGTATTTGATGTTTTAAAGGCTGAAAGTGTAACTGTAAAAGCGCTGGTTTTGGGTTCGATCCCCACTCGGGGAAGCTATATATTTATTTAAATTTATTAAGTGGAGAGGCAAAACGCGGCGTTGAGCTGCGTCACTCAACACGAAATTTCTCCAGAATTCTGCAGAAAGTGGGGAACGGAGTGTCTTAACACTAGGTCCCCTTTCATCAGCGTGAAGCTGATGTTTGTTAGACGTTTTTTACACATCTTTCTAATCTAGAGATAGGAGTTATAATTAGGTATTTGATAATAAATTTAAATATTCAAAGCCTGTTGATGTTGATGGTATATTATTTAAGCTTTAAATATTTTTTGTTCGCAAATTATGTGGAAATCAAAGAAAAGTTATTCAAGGCTCCAGTCGTGTCGAAAAATCGACAGATTGTGGGTTCAATGAGTGGCGTTGAGTTCTGCCAGAATCCCAGATTCGGCGGGAAATGGGAACGGATTGTCTTAGCACTAGGATAGCTATGCCTAAACTGCTGTGTATGGGATACAACTTGACACTAAAACAAACAGATTACTCAGCTAAACGTAACCCGGAAAACCTAAAAAAATAAATAAACTGAATTTCAGACATTATTTTTATTAGAAAAATGTACAAGATGGATCGTACTGTATAAATAAACATTCTATAATTGATATATCTAGAAGAAAAAAAATGTATCTACTTATAACATCAATACGGAACCTTGCGAGTAACAAGAACACGCTAGAGGCTATTTCTAAGAATGAAACATCGCTAGCCCCTAAATTATATACTTACGATTTGGACCCAAATTATCCAATCACTTACGAAATTGACGATTGTTATAAATAATTATAAGCTAATCTTGATGGTCCGGATAATCGAGTTTCTACTGCATATATAATCGTATATACGAGTACATTAAAAAGTATTTATCAATTGAAAAAAAAAAACTAACTAATCGTGAAGTTTGCTGAAATACAACAGTGTAAACTGCATTTTAATTGGTTAAGCCATTTCTGTGATTAGAGAGAAAAACCGACAAAAAGATACAAAAAATGTATAAGTTATGTTATTAAATGCCTTCAATAATATTTTCTAACATATATTCCATGCACAGACACCGAGGACTTACAATTTTATTATAAATATAGATATTTTAAATGAATAGATAGAGTTGATCTGTTATTACGGAAATACAATAAGACTGCAATACAGATATTATCGAGTATATTCTTTTCAAATGTCAATGGAAAAGTTATTGGCACTAGAAATGGTTGAATTTGATCTATATTCCTATTATATTATTGTTATAGGTAAATCCACGTGTTAGTTTGTATGTATGTTTATATATATACTCGTATATAGATACTTTGACCCTCTTGCTTATAGAACTTGAGGCATCGTGTATTTGATAAATTATTGTTCACCTGTAGTATTAACTGAGGCGGCGGTCTATTATATATCTTCATTAAAGATATCATCAGCGTCACGCTGTATCCCACACACAGCAGGGTAGGCAGACAGAACTCATTGTTAAGACACTCCGTTCACCACTTTCTGCTGAGTTCTGGGAGCATTGCGTGTTGAGTGGCAGAACTCAATGCCCCGCTTTGACTCGACACCAGAGCGAAGAAATGGAAATATAAACGTAAATAAATATTTTGCTTCCTCGAGTGGGGATCGAACCCCAGAACCGTCGCGTTATAGTCACAACCTTGTGCCGCTGCACCACGACGGTTATTATATAAAACGGTTAAAATATTATGTATTTAATTAAACATTTAATTGAAGATAACATTATTGTTGATTTAATGCAACGCAACGGACAAGTAATACTGGGGTAAAAGGCTAGTTTTTTTTTTCAGCTACACGCTGTATCCCACAAATCGCATATAACAGCATATATAGAGGGAACCTAGTGTTAAGACACTCTGTTTCCCATTTTCTGAGAAATTTGTGAGATATTGCGTGTTGAATGGCGGAACTTTGTCTTTGTAGGTACCAAAGCGACGAAATAAAAACATTTATAAATAATAATTTCCACTCCGTTCCCCACTTTCTACCCAATTCTGGAGACATTGCGTGTTGATTGGCAGAACTCAACGCCGCGAATAATTTATATCGCCGAATGGAAATCGAACCCAAAACCGTCGCGTTTACATTCACACATTATTATAAAACATTTTACTTTTATATGCTAATGTGAAATTTAAATACTTGCAGTCACATTGACAGTGAGTAATATCATTTATAATGTGGATCCATTGTTAAAGAACTTTTGTACACAGTGCTTCTATAGTCTGTCCCGTCGCTAATATCACATTTGTCGACATTATGTGATTTTTTATTATTCCGTTTTTATTATACTTTTCTCGTCGTGGTTCATGGACACAGGAGTGAGACTGTAACGCGATGGTTGTAAGTTCGATCCCCACTAGCGGGATTAATAGAATTCATATTTTTTAATATTTTAACGTCTTCGCTCTGGTACTAAGGCAAAATCTCGGTATTGAGGTACGTCACTCAACACGCAATGCGAAAAATGGAGAACGGAGTGTTCTAACAGTAGGTTCGTAGCCTACCCCGCTGGGGCACAGCACGAAGCTAACAAAAAACCGTATTTGCAATACTTGTCAATAGTGTGAATGGCTGTGATGTCGGCCATTGTTAAGGCGCTTTTGTACCCGAATGCTTCTGTATTCCCGTCAGTCCCGTCACAAATGACGTGTTTAGACTGGCGATGATTTATTACCGTTACCAATGTCGGTACCGTCGACGCCTTCCTCAGCTTTGATATGGTTTTTCCTATATTTGGTTGCTTAGTAATCATTCATTCATTCGGTTCACGCTGTATCCCGTGTGTAGCAGGGTAGACAGAGGGAACTTCGCTTTCCACTTTCCGCTAAATTAAGGAGGCATGCGTGCTTAGTGGCGAAACTCAACGCCGCGCTTTGCCTCGACACCAGAGTCAAAAACATTTAAATAATCGATTTCGAGTGGGGATGGACCCCACAACCTGTTCTGCTTATAGTCGCACGCTTGTGCCCTGGGCAAAAACTCTCCTCTTTGCTTGCTGTTTGCTTGAGTTGTTTAGTAAAATATTTATTTATTTTTTAATTGTTATAAGTTAACCTGTAGAATTGCGCGCCACCACTAATGGACTGTAATTTAAAATATTTTACAGAATTAAAAAAAAAATCATATTTTTTTATTACTGCATTGTAATAAGTCGTGATCGTGAAGATCAGGGTACGTTTGCGCATGACTATAACGCGACGGTTGTGGGTTCGGTCCCCACTCGAGGAAGTGGAAGAAGTGGAATTTACGTTTATATTTCCATTTCTTCGCTCTGGTGTCGAAGCAAAGCGCGGCGTTGAGTTCTACCATTCAACACGCAATGCCTTCAATCAAGATTTCGACAGAATGTGGGGAACGGAGTGTCGTTACACTAGGTTCCGTCTGCCTAACCTGCTGTGTGCGGGATACAGCGTGAAGCTGATTTTTAAATTTAATTTTAATTATACTCGTATATGTAAAATTAAATAAGCTTTTTAAAAACGAAAAAAAAATTTTAAATGTCGAAACGCAGCAAAATATTGCATATACTTATTATATAATATCAAATATAAGAATGTAACCTGAAGTCCTGTATGAGCCAAAAAAGAAAATAAAGTTAGAAAAATTTGACGGTGCTTATTAGATTTAGAACGTCTTGTGAAATTTAATGTAAAATATTTCAAGATGTTTATAAAGTAACTTTTTGTTAGAGACGAGTTTTGTACCGCTGAATTTTGAAAGCCTCACAAGCTACTAATGCTCAAGTAATATTAAATTCCAGAACCAGAACCTATATTGAGGTGTAAAACTTGTTATTTTTAATGTATTTATTAAATCGACAATAAACTATAGTATGTAACTTTGGAGAGGCCGCTGTGGCGCAGCGGCACAAGGGTGTAACTGTAACGCGACGCTTGTGACTTCGATCCCCACTCGAGGAAGTGAAATATTTATTTACGTTTATATTTCCATTTCTTCGCTCAGCAATGCCTTCAGAATTCGGCAGGAAGTCTCAAAAAACTGAGTGTCTTAACACAAGGTTCACTCTGCCTTCCTTGCTGTGTATGGGATACAGCGTAATAGCATTTATTTTAGTTTTTCATTAATAGTGATTTTTGCAAAAATATGTTTTTCATTATTTTATGTATATTTAAGTAATTTTTCCCTATAATTATGCATTATTTATAATATTTGAAGCTATACTATTGAATTGTGTTAAATTTCGATATGCTAACTAACATGGCAAATAACTAAATCAAAAATGTGAATAAACATAACTCGATTAGTGAAAACTTTCAAAAAAGGCAAGAAACTTGAAGGAATTAAGCCACTTAGTGGCGGCCGCGGGAGGTTTCTGACAAGGATTGATTTTACCACTTATGGTCGGAGCATGTTATGTATAGTATGTATTTTATATTCTGTTATAGCTTGGATAGAAAATAAAAACCACTAGTAACAAATAAAAAAAAATATATTATTTGATTTGATAAAGTTAATGTAATGCAGTTTTTTCTATTTTGCATTTTGTAATAACGACTTACAAGCGGAGAACGCAGTGCCTTCACACTAGGTTCCCTCTGCCTACCCGCTTTATGCGGGATACAACGTGAAGCTGATTTATTATTATTTTTACTTATAAGAGAATATCAGTAAAAGGAAAGGAGAAAATTTTTCATTATTATTGTCTACCTATTAATAGGTATACGAGTATATTACTTCATTAACTTAAGTTTAACATATAAATAAACTCCACCATTTTGTCGTGCAAAAAAACATTAATCACTGTCATCCACACCCATTTTACAATTTATAATTCTTAATATCCACAGATTCTAGATTCTTCAAGACCTAATACCCTACATAATAGTAATATTCTATGAAGTCATTGTCGTCATCATAAATCATTGTTCGACACATCCAGTGGGTAATTCCGTGTCATACACTACCCAGTCAATTTGCCGGGGGCTCTCTGCTCGTTACCAAGAACGTGATGTTGTCGAGTTATTGGCATTTTTAGAGTGCGTCCCTCTCTACCCTCTCTTCATATAATGGTGATTCAGCAAAGGATATTTATTCTTATTAATTATAGCCAGCTTATTCTTCTTTGAGATGATGCTAAGGTTATATATAAGTTTATATTTTATTATCGACTATCGGCTTCGCCCGCTTAATTGTACAAAATCTTTTCGTAAATTGTACCATATATGTTATTCTGATATATAAGCTATATAACTGTCAAGTTTCATCTAAATCCGTTAAGAAGTTTTTGCGTAAAAATGAAACAAACATCCGTCTTCAAAATCTTTTACATTTATATATTAATAGGATTATCTTAAAATTAAAATGCTTCTTTTTACTTATTTTCTTATAAAATCTGTATTATTACTTTCCTATATCAATGTCTATTGTCAGACAGGCTACATTTAAGGGGCGTGTTTAAAAATCTCATAATAAGAAGAGAAAAATCATATAAAATGAAAATTATAAAGAAATCTATATATGTTTCTAAATCAGCCATGTACATTGGCTATTCAGCACTAGAACAGCATCAATTACAGCTTACGATACCGCCGAGCATTAAATCCTACAATCAAATTTTATTATACAATTAAATTCATATAGTGTTGAAGGGTCGATTCCAGAAGGTTCCATTAAACGGCTATCACCGTATCTCCAGTGCGGTCTAATCTCTCGAGAT
>DWGR01005904.1:0-10067 GCA_018247715.1 Heliconius burneyi
AATTTTGGTACTCGAGACAAACCTTCGTTGTTTTTTGTAGTGCCTTATTAATTGTAAAAAATATTTTTATGGATATTTGGTAGTAAAAAATAAAAAAAAAAAAAAAAAAAATTACACAGGCAAAACTCCTCAATATAGGTTTAGACAGGTTCCCTAAAACTAATTAATAAACATAACTAGTTTATTCCTTTTGAACAATATTATGTATAATATGAATAGTAATATAACTCTATATTCATTCGTAAGAATTAATTACTTTCATCTGCTTACTCTGGTAACGAGACTCAGAAATTTGGGGTAAAGTAAAGAACGGAGCGTCTTAACTCTAGGTCCATATAATATTGTGGACATCATGACTTGGTAATAATGGGACCAATGGAAAAATACATTGGCGAAGTGATTAGTGCTGGACTGGCATACTCGGAACGCCATAAATAAAGAACAACAACAACAATCATGTAGTTCAAGCGGGCGAAGCCGCTGGCAGGCCGCTAGCTTAACAATAAAATAATAATTTTATTTCATTCTTTTATTAATAATATAATATTTTTATTTTCAAAGAATTTTTCATAAGTTTGTGAAGTTTCAGACTTTTTAAGAAATTTTCTTATAATATATTTTTAGATCACATTCGCCAAGTCACTGTTCCTAAGTGGAAAAATAAACTTTTCATGGGCCACTAACTTGTGTATAATTTTATCAAAATTAATCTCATACTACAAGACTGCGATTAGTGATAACGTCGTTAGATACACAGTATAATGATAACATCTAGAATGTTTACTTATGAAAATAGTCATTTATATAATAAACTTTGCTTATTCTTTTAAGATTTTTTTTTGATAGTAAGTGATCACTGCCGCCCACGACACCGCGTAACACCAGGGATGTTAAATATTTTATTACATTTTCATATCTTTTACTTATTTTTTTACACTATGGCAGGATAGGCAGAGAGTGCCTCGTGCCAAAACACTCAGTATTTTGTTTTTCACCCAAATTTGAGACATTGCGTGTCGAGTGTAACTAAATGTATCACACAAGGTCACTACAAGTAAGATATTCGCAAAATATATAAACATATAGATCAGAATCATTAAAAGAGTAAGGAATCAATTTCATAAATGCCTCTATAGAAAAATGTACTTGATATGTTAATATTACAGTATTCTCCGATGCAATTCCATACGGAATACGCTTTTGCAATACTTTTGTTTGAATACGATGCAGAGCCTAATGGCGAACTGACACATTTGGCTGAGCTGACAAATGAGGACCACACATGGTGAGACAGTTTCATCCTATCAACTGATATATACAGTATATTACATGTTACAGCCCGCGATATTGCGTTTTTGTTAAACATATAAAGTGGTTAACATCGAAACGTTGTTTTACTTCTCTTGATCTTGAATCTCAATAGCATTGGTTTTTAGGAGGTATAAAATATGATCCACTCAAGTTATGGTTCAGTTAGGTTAATTTACAAAACTTCATGTAATTAGGCCGAGAAAGGAACACAGGTGCTAAAAATGATAGACATGTGCGTCCCAATAGTGTCAAATTATGAAAGAGAAATATAATAATAATAATTTATTCAACTAAAACAAAAAAGAATCAGTAGAGTAACAATATTTACAAAAGACAATCAAAAGTGCAATGGCGGCCTTGACACTAAAAGCGATTTCTTATAGGCAACCATTTGAAAGGATTTTTATTAAAATATATATTTTTAGCTTTAAAATATTAGGATCTTACATAAAGTATTTTTCAAAACTAATACTAAAAATTGTACGAGAAATTTATAATAAAGAAACCATTCAAATTTTTCCATTTTTTTATAGTAAAATTTCACAAGACATATGGAAACATTAAATCTAAATATATAAAAAGTATAACAAAATACTTTTCATGAGCTTTTAACTATTGAATTTCAAAATGATGTACTGCGACTATATCTCCGTGTTCCATAGGAACTACGATCTGACAGACCATTAAGCGTGCTTGGGGGTGGGCACCGCTATTTGTATCACGATTTATGAACTGCCCTGAAACCATCTGTCCTCACAAGCTGACCAATAGTGTTTGCGATTGGTATTACTATTTTCACTCGCGTAGTGACAGAACGTTTAAAAAGCTACTGTTTGTATTATAATGATTATTTTTATTTGTATTCGTAATTTTTTGTGTAAGTATTTAAATATTTTTTTCTATAGATGGCTATAAGCGTAACAATCATACTTATATTCACATATGAGTATGATTGTTACGCTTCATATATATTGGTATGATTAATTATATATATCGATATTATAGATTTAATTTTGATTTATATATATTAAGGGAAAATTTATTGAATTTTTTTTTATAGTTACACTGCTCTACATCTAATAAATCGTAATTAGAATAAATATTCGATTTTGGATATCTGACATTCATACCTCAACGGCTTCTGTTTGGACCAAAATATTAAGCAGTAGGTATAATGTTTTTATTTATAATATCTTTAAGGCCATTTAACTGTTTTTCGTCTTATAAATTCATATCCCACGGAGATTCCAGGATAAACAGCTTGCTTCATAACCCTCTCTATTGTTACGTGAAAGTACCATAATCGGTACAATTCGGTTCTGAAGATTATCATGGATAATCAGAAAAACAGTCGGACAAAAATTTTAAAATTGTTTGTTTGTGTTTTAGTATCGTGTAAATAGCTAATCATGATGCTCTTGAAAATCCCGGTTATTATAAAGTCACAGATAGACACTTCAATTCTATTTACATACGAGTATATAGAAGATTAACGACACAAGTTAGACACTCTCCAGTATAAACTTTGATGCTCGCGAATATATTTCCTTGCAGATGCACAATGATTTATTGTAAAAATTTTCTTTTTAAATAGAATTTTGTGTAACCATTTTCTAGACAAGCATGCTTAATCTGATCAATTATTTATTTATACAGAAGAATAAAAGATATTTTTTTAATTTCACGTTGTATCACTCACATAACGGGTGGGCAGGGGAAACCTGGGAACCTAGTGCAAAGACACTCCGTTTTCATTAAGACATTTCCGTTCCACACTTTCCACTAATTTTGGAAGCAATGCATATTAAGTAGCGGATATCAACGCCGCACTTTGCTCCGTTACGAATAAATTTAAATATACATATAATAAACTATCCTGAATAAATACTCTCTCTAATGGTGAAAACCGCATCAAAATCTATTGGATAGTTTAGAAGAAGAAGAGTTAGAAGGGCTCAGATGGAGTCGGAGAGCGACTGTATTTTATATTATATAGATATACATAATTTTGATAATTATATATATATATATATATATATATATATATATATATATATATATATTTATATATATGGTATAAAATACATAATTTTGACATAAGAATTTTGTAAGAAAAAAAATCCTTACAAAATTCTTAAGCATATTATGCCTTAACGTCTCAATAGTGTTCAAGATTGTATAGAAAACTTATGTTGCTATACTCTAACTTGACCTTACAGTGTGTAAGGTATTTGGGGAAAATGAGATCCACTCAAGTTATGGTTCAGTTATGTTAATTTACATAAAAAGGTTGCTTATACTTTAGTAACCAATAAAAAATATAACAGTAAAATTCCTTTATTCGATAAATCTAACTTGGGTTGAAGTTGAAGTATCCATCCAACCTCAATGTATTTTTCCGCCATTATGGAATACTCATATTCCGTCATTATGGAATACTTATAGTCAAAATATATAGCTAAGATTAGTTAAACCGTCCGTCGTGGAGCAGTGGAACAGCATCTGACTGTAAGCGCGAAGGTTGTGGGTTGATTTTGACTCGCAGTAATGAAACATTTTAATTATTTTGCTCTAATAACAAGACGAAGTGTTGCGATGAGATCCGCCACTCAACACTGAATGTCTCGAAAATTGGGATTTCCAAAGTATCCTTACACTGGATTCCATCTGCCCACTTTGAATACTTCTTCGAGTCTCAATATGATTACTATTTTGAATCTTAATCGAAATATTTTTTCCTGACAAAATGTTACTGTGTTGTGCCACTTATTAATCATAATAAGTACAGATAATTACATAAACCCGTTAAGGTAAAAAGTTTCAAAGCCCGTCAAAAATATTTCTCAACCCTAACGAGAAATAACAGTTTATAAATATTAGAAATAATTATATACACAAATATATAGAATGTTTATATTAAACTGTAAAATACAAGAGATACTTGAAGTAAATATTTTTATGATTATTTATATTTAAGCCAACGATTTCTATGTATATAGAAAACATATTAAAATAAAAACTAAATACTTTAGAAAGTTGAATGTACCCATAATCTTGAAAATATTATAGTAAATACAAAATATTTTATGTTGATTATAACTGAATAAATTCAATTTGAATAAAAATAAATTTAGAGATATATGAAATGAATAAACTTTTAACTGAAGTGGTTTTCTCTCGCGTCTATCCACTTTTGCTCTCGTTTATCCACGAAAAGCTCCGCCTCAGCCGTTAAGATGAATTGATTTCTAGAACTAATGCACTCGTGCGTGTGGCTTTGAATGATATTTCAATTACTTTTTATGAACTTTATTATGTTTGCTATCTTTCGTGGTAAGACATAAACATTTTGCGACCTCCATGTGCAGAACTCTAATAACTAATACTCTAATACTAACTCTAATGCTGGTATTAGGCCACTAATTCTCCGCATGCTCAAATTATATAATATTAACTTTAATGACCGTCAGGACCATGAACTGGTTGTGGGTTCGATACCCACTCGAGGAAGTAAAATATTTATTTATGTTTATATTTTTCTATTTTTCACGCTGGTGTCGAAGCAAAGCGCGCGTTGAGTTCTGCCACTCAACAAGCAATGCCTCCAGAATTCGGCGGAAAGTGGAGAACAGAGTGTCTTAACACAAGGTTCCCTCTGCCTATCCTGCTGCGTGCGGGATACAGCGTGAAGCGGATTTAATTTATATGATTTATTTCGTTTTCTCCTTATATGTAATATTATCACTTTTTTTACCGTACATTCTCCTTCGTATGTTTTCTATTCAACATGACATTGGCGAAATGATTAGTGCTGGACTGGCACGCTCAGAACGCCATAAATAAAGAACAACAGCAACAATCAACATGTAGTTTAAGCGGGCGAAGCCGCTGGCAGGCCGCTAGCTTATCAACAAAATAATAATTTTATATCATTCTTTTATTAATAATATAACATTTTTGTTTTCAAAGAGTTTTTCATAAGTTTGTGAAGTTTCAAACTTTTTAAGAATTTTTCTTGTAATATCTCTTTACATCACATTCGCCAAGTCACTCTTCCTAAGTGGAAAAATAAACTTTTCATGGGCCATTAACTTGTGTATAATTTTATCCAAATTAATATCATACTACAAGACTGCGATTAGTGAAAACGTCGTTAGATACACAGTATAATGATAACAGCTAGAATGTTTACTTATGAAAATAATCATTTATGTAATAAACTTTGCTTATTCTTATAAGAATCTTAGTTAAGTAGTTGTCGAAGGTATGTGTTAAGTGAAAACAAAATTAAAAGTAGTTATTAAATAATGATACGTTCTGGAAGAAAAATAATCATAGTTTCCTTTTGTTCACTTTTTATACCATCTTAGTTTTTTCAGCTGCGGTGAACCCTGTGGTTTAGTGGTAATATATCTATGACACGTGTCATATATTCTATCAAAATGACTAACGTGATTTAATAAAGCCTTCCTCGATAAATGGACCTATGCATTACAATGGGCCAGTCATGGCGCAGGGGCACAAAGTGTGCTTGTAATCGTGACTGGTTGGTTGGTTCGATCCGCACTCGAATTTACTTACATTTTATATTTTGATTTCTGCCCTCCAGTGCCGAGCTACGCATGGCAATGGCGCGCCCCTTAACACGCAATGCCTCCAGAATTCGGCGGATAATGGAAAACGGAGTACAAAATTGCGAAAAGTGTATTAATACTAGGATTGGAACCCGCATCTTTTTGAAATCGACCAAGTTGGACGGTTGGAATATATGTATTTAGAAAAGTAAAAAAAACTAAGATAAACATCGGTTCTTTTATCTGTCTTTTAATATTTCTTTCAATATTTGATATATTTTTGACTAGATGTGGTGGTAATGTGTGCTTTAAATAAAATATATACATACTTACTATTTTATTATTTATGTCAGTTAAGATACGAGTGTAAGATGTCTAACATTACCTTTGATGGAGCTCTAATCGATATTCACAAATGACTATCAAATGGTGTGAAACTAATAACCTCATTAATTTAAGCTTTGACAAGACGTTGAAACCAATTTCACGAATATTAAGAGCGCCTTTATGTACGAGTATAATACACTAAACGGTATTGTGATATAAGATTTCTTACATTTATTAGTTTTTGTATGAGAACAAACGAACTTAATTAAGATCTGCTTGTAAATTAAATTTTATATAATACAACACAATATTATAATACATTATTATATAAAATTTTGTTACTTTTCAATACATATTGTCAGTGGGAACCCAAAGTAATATATTACAAGTCGATTGCTTTTCTTCACTCTGTTCCGCATGTCGTAGCAGAAACCGAGGGTATCCAATGTTATGATACTGTGCTTTCTTCTTCCGAATTCGAACACTGGGAGCTATGTGGCGTATTTCAATGGCGCATTATCATATATTAAATAAACCATTTTTTTAAATAAGAAGCGACCCCAACGTAAAACATTTTTTATATCAAGAAAAAAATCTACAGTGATAATATAATAAATGTAATATAACGTGAAATGAAGATTAAACATTATAAAGTTATATTATGTACACAAATCGGAAGAAGCAATGTTATGATCATAGCCCGCCCGGGGCTAAGCAATCGAAATTGATACAATGTTGTTGAAAACATATGTTAAGTTGTAAATTTTATACATTTTTTCACCTTATCCCGCATATAGCAGGGTAGGTAGAAGGAACCCGGGAATCTTTTGCGACAAGACGGCTTCGATATTATATGCAAATTAATTTCGGAATTCCAAAATTAATTTGCATATGACATCGGCGAAAATCGCCTAGTTTTAAAACACTGTTGTCTCCGATTGCCCTTTTAGATCCGTATTTATAAAACACTCTCAACTCTTGAGATGTCTATAAACGGGCCTTACAGACATTTTGAATCGTACTCCTAGATATAATTAAAACAGTTTATGACGCTTTTTATTAATAATGGCTATTATAACAATAATAAAAATTCCGAAAAAAACTTTTTCTCCGTCAAAATATATATTTGTAAACGAAAACAACGCTAAATGGCTAATTTATTGAGATTGATTGCGCGAATATTTCATAATTAAACCAAAATTTCACCTTCACTGTTACATTTGAGAATAAATATTTAACTACAGATTGATGGCATCGTCTGAAGAGGCAATTATTTTTAAAGTTAAACATCTATAACACAAGATATTGATAAAAGTTTCGTGATTAAAATAGCAAAAGCCGCTGAATTTGTGTTATTGAAAATATATAAAATAAATATCCTGCACACAACAGGGTAAGCAGAGGGAGCCTAGTGTTAAGACACTCAGTTCTATGGAACGAACGTACGAAGCGCGTCCGCTTATGAGAAAATCGTGGGGCGCGGCTCTCTTCATATTAAGTATCTTACATGAATCTCGAATATTAAATATTTAATATTAAACTAAAAATAAGAGTTTTCTTGTTTGTTTTAGTGACATGGGACAGCGTCTGACTATAACCACTATAACTATGGGATCGATTTAATCAGTACAATTAATTACTTTTACCCTTATCGAGTAAACTGATTGAGTTCACTCATTGAAGTTACATCTGAAATTTGAAGCTGAGACTGATATTCTAGTCAAATAAATGCTATTTGTTGATAAGTTGCATTTATTAGCGCGGGTGTTTAATTTATTGTAGCGACAATATCACATCGGCCAACCGCCGACTATAACTTGGAAATGGAAACTACATAATAAGTAGGGTAACATTTATTATTCCTAAAATCTTTCTTCTGAATGGTTTACTTGTGTTACAAATAAGGAATATAAAGATATGACTGTTATCATAATGACGTTAATACAACATTTAAGGGTGAACTGAGATAGTTTTCTTAGGTTCGACAATTAAGGAATATTTCAAGGTTTATAATATTTTTTTTTACTCTTTTCTAAATCCCAACAATGGATGTCACTCATTCTTATATACTTAGTACATCAAAATCTTCCAGCCTCCGCTTTTAGTACTAACCCTCTTGCTTACACAATACAGATACCAGGCCTAAGTGCTTCGGTGTCGCAAATGTGTGGAACCTTTTAGCCTCCAGCACATGACAGTAGTTTATTTCAACGCTCATTTACTTAAAATTTTGATAACCCGAAATGAAGTGCATGTCTTTAGTGTCTTTAATATTAAAAATGTTGATTTAGTACTTGATGTCATCGTTGTGCAGTGGTGCATTTATTATCCTTTTATGTGGTGGTTATAAGGTCGATATCCACTTGATGATTTTCTGTATTGTATTTAAAATATTTTCCTGTTTCCCGGCTCTGGAGCTGACTTAAATTGAAAAGATAATATTTTAACAGTTTTGCTAATAATAATAGAAATGAAACAATTTCAATGGCATACTATATACTATGTTAAAGTTTTGATAAAATAATAGATTTCTGGGGACAAAAGAGTAAAATCTACCCCAAAAGAACGCACAGTCAGAAGACATTTCTTCGATATACAATTATACCAATTGTTATTGAAACTTTGATATATATATATAAAGAGTACATTGTGTTTACTTACATTACTTAATGTATTATAATTATGTTGAAACAATGAACAGAGTTATTTGCGCGAAATACTTGTTACATATTAAATTTAACTAAAATCTCATTTCAAAGTTTCATATGGAAGTTAAACTAGTTTGTGGCTTCAAATCCTTCATTATACGTCATTCGATTTTGTCACAAGGAACATAATTATATGTTAAATTTATGTTTGTTTAAATTAAGGTTCCTGTATTAAGGCGTCTGATACCTTTGAAATTTCTTACAATAATTGGGAAGCGTTTTAATTATGATATCAAAGAAGTAGTTATATAATATGAAATAATACAATAAAGTTATTAATAATCCACAATTATTAAAGATATTCAAATGTACTGTGTACATTTGAAAATTGAAATATCTGTTATTCTGTAAAAGTAACAAATATGTCAATATGTCTATCTTGACATATTTGTTGAATGAGTTGGATGATCGCGCTTATTACAAAGTCTCTAAAAATATCATTTATCATTACAATCTAACTATATATATATAATATTGAAGAAATAATTTTGTTCAATACTAGATCTGCCAAGCGTTTATCACAAAGAGGTGCAAGTACAAAACAAACACAGGAATTGGAAGATATGGGTCACTTTGCCGGTTGTAAAACCAGGGTGAGTCGTTTGGGTGAAGTTTTGACTTAAAAGATGCGCACACCTTCACGTAGCCGCCGTCGTAACTCGTTTCTGAACATCTGCGGCAAGCCACTTAGCTACGAATGACGTTGTGGCTACTCTTTGCTTGACACACTTGGTATATCTTAGAATGATTTAAAATAAGCTTACATATATATAGTAGTTATCAGCTTCACGTTGTGTTCCGCATACACCAGAGTATACAGAGAGACAGAGAGAGAGACTTCGTCGAGTGGGGATCGAACCCACAACCGTCGCGTTATAATCAAACCTTTGTGCCGCTGCGCCACGACGTATATAGTTGTATATTTAAATTCTAATATATCATTTGTATTATGCATGTATATTATATTCTTATAGAAATTGCTTCATTAAATTTAACGCTGGAAAATGCATTTAAAATGCATCATGACGAAAGGTGTTAGGGTCAAATTTAGCTCTAACAGAGGCAGAACTTTTTCACTGAAGCTTTAGAAAAATCAAAGGATTTTCTTATACGTGAGGCATTACAAATTTATATATTAGAGTTTATT
>DWGR01005905.1:0-10067 GCA_018247715.1 Heliconius burneyi
CGCAGGGTCAAATAGAATTACTAAGAATTTTGTTTGACACATTTTACATGTCCGAGGTAACTCTAACCGCAAGCTAGTTACATTGATAGCCCTTACCGTGATGTAATGTGGCCTATTAGTCAATTTGAACCAGTGGTTATGAGATGAGATTGACTGAGATTTACACTTAAAATTCGGGAAATTCTACAGATAATAAACATAATATAGATTAAAAAATCATACAGATAAGATTTAGATCGCAATTTGATTGCTTCTTTTGTAGAATAGCGAATAAAGAATAGCGCACGGACTTCTGCTTTATACTCGTACTTTATACGTTTTAGCACGAGGTTCCCTCGGTTCTTCTATGTGGGATGCACATGAAAAAAATATATATAAATATAGTAACCATGTTGTCAACCCTATCCTATGAATGAACGCCCGATTAATAGATCTCATTGTAGTATACAAGAAGGAATAAAAACATCCAGCTTTGTTTTGTCGACTATTGCTGGCTGGTCCTGGTTGATTTTCCTTCATCTGTATATTTACATAGTATTATATTTTTTACAATATAATACTTTCAAAAAAATATTATATTTTTGGGAACAAATTTTCTTAGTTAACATTTCATTTATGAAAATAATGATGACAAATTGTAAATCTCATAGAGTTAGAGCGAATTACGTTCAATATTAATATTTAAGAAAAAAAATTAAATATGGTATAAGAGTTTTTAGGCTTTATTAGATCTAGTAATATTTTTTATGGAAAAAAACATAGCAAGCGAGCATACGGGTCACCTGATTGATAAGTGATCACCCCCGCCCACGAACCCGCGTAACACCAGAGGAGCTGCTGGTGCGTCGCCAGCTTTTGAAGTGGTTGGGCGCCGGAGCACGGCATTACCTAATGCAAAACGCAGCGGCATAAAGCCACTGCTTCACGCCGTTTAATGCCGGCGGTGGTAATGATCCGGTCGAGTCTGCCCATGCGTGTTGCCATTGCTTGCGACTTGACTCTCCCACTCGTACTTTAGTCGCCTCTTACGACACCACCAGTACCAGGGTGATCCTGTTCTAAGCCGGGCACACACGGCAGAAATAAATATATATACAAATATTCTCTAAAGTATTAATAAATATAATTATTAGTACCTATGTGTTGTATAATTTACACACACTTGATAATTACAAATTTTCAAATATCAATTTTTTTTAGCATCATGCTATATCCCGCACATAGCAGGGTAGACAGAGGGAATCTAGTGCTAAGACACTCCGTTACCCACTTTCTGCCGAATTCTGGAGGTATTGCGTATTGAGTGGTAGAACTCAACGCCGCGCTTTGCCTCGACACCAGAGCGAAGAAAATAGAAATACAAACGCAAATAAATAATTAACTTCTTCAAGCGAGGATCGAACCCACAACCAGTGGATATGACGGGCCTCTGACTCATTTATGCTATTGAAATAGTTTAAATCTCTGGTACACTTACCTAGAAATCTTCTGTATCTTCTGTAGATAAATAATATCTATATAAAGAAATCTTATATAAAAAAAAAATATCCATCAACATAAGTATCTAACATTAAGTATCAAAATTCTCAAAGCCGAACGTACCTTCAACAGTAACGGTCCTTGTGAACCGTTAAACTGGTTCTAGCTGTATTAAACCATTTGTACCTGATATAATGGAGTCGTGGAGATATGTCCGGCTTCCGCGTTTACAAATTGCAACCATTATATAGCTAGATTATGTTACTGATTTACGTTGGGGAAATTTGTTTATTTGGATGACTTTATGGGATATTTTATTTTTATTTTACTTTATCTATCATTAGGGTAGATCAAATAGATAGAGAAAGAAAATTTGCTATTATCATATTTTAGGTTGTCTGTACATTAAATTTTCCACTTTTCTTCCGTCTACCCTGCTATGCGGGAGAAAACGAAAAACTGAAACAAATATTAACTATGTTTACATATACAGGACAGCGCTTGTCAAAGCTTTAAAAATGTTTTATTAATCTTTATATAGCCTCCAAAACAGAAATAAACTTAAGATAAAAAATAATTTTCTTTTTTTGAGTAAAGCTTCTGTTTTAATAAGAAAGGTGTCCTGTAGATATTTAAGTTATATAACCATTCTATCATAATACGAAAGATTACTATTAATCATTTAATATAAAAAAAAAACTTAAACGTGTCCACATTCTGTATAATATTTCCATAATAACTTATTCATACATGAATGTTTATTTTCGACTCATTTACATTATTATATTGCTTGTAAAATTAAAACATCCTTATAATATTTACGGCCTATACAGATAAAATTTTAACACGTATTTAACTTTAATCCATGTATCGAGTACCACCACCAGTAATGATTTAATGACCTCCATTAACTTCGAAACTACCGCCGAACGAATCCGGTTTTTTTTTTTGCAACATAAAGCAAAAAAATACTTGATTTAATTTCTAAGAAACCGTTGAATTTATACTTAAATAGCGATGCGTCTTAAATTGTAGTATTATAATTAATTATTATGAAATTTTAAATATTTGTTTGTTTGTTTGTTGTTGTATAACACCGCATGCTTATAATAATTATATAGGAACAAGATAGAATGGAATATAATTATATTTAAAACTAATATTATGAAAGGTTACAAATAACTATGTAATTCAACCTATAAATATGGATTTGGCGACGTTTGTCTTAAATATTATCTTTTTCTTATTTTATTTACCAAATATAACTTCATAAAAACAACAGCTTAATAGAAATAAAATATAAATAATGATATTTTAAATAGGAAAACAGCTATTGCGAAATTTTTAAGTTTTATTTATTATATTACATCCAAAAACTTTTAAAATCACCGGCAAAGCTTTCCATCAATTTTTATGTGTACATGATGTTTTGCTATATTTGCAATGAATTGCAAAGAACAATAATGTAAAGTGACAGCCAAGTAAAATATTAAGCATACGACAAAAGAATGGAAGATTTAACATATATAGCTGCTGACTTCGGTATTCACTCGAGACAAAATTCAAGATCTGACCAACTTTGAACAGATGAATTATATCGTGGTACTTTAGTTCTTTATTTAGTAGCTTTATTTATTTAACAGACTAGGTACAGAGTGTCTTAGCACATGGTTTCTTTTGCCTTCCATATATTATATATATGCGGTAAAGTTCCTTAAGTATTTGAACTCAATATAGCTTATGAAATAGGAAATTTATTCGTATCATCTTATTACATACTATATGTATATAAAACATCATCCACTCACAGTATGTGAACGTTTGAAGAATGTCATTGTCATAAACCTTGATATTTATGATGCTTCCTGGTCTTATTCGGGCCGCACCACGTTAGATTTATTATATTTATTAGTTTATATATTGTGTTTCGATATTACTTTTTAAACTGATAACTGATTTCTGAAAACTTCTCTTTATAATCCGTGAAACATGCATCTCAATAAAAAGATATTATGCATTCTATTTACTTATTCTTTCACTTCGGATTCCTTTGACGGAATTAACTAAATAAGGTAATTCTTGGGTTTTAAATTCAATTGGCTTTTTTTTAGAAAACTGCTCGTGTGCAAGACAAATGTGCTGTATAGATGAATCGTACTTTAGGGTCCACCGATAAATTCATCATATACTACCCAATAAAACCTAACAGGAACCTATCCGCCTAAATGAAGACGCCATAGGCAGACTTTTCTTCTAGGATACCTTCACCCATCGTGACGTATAGTAGATTCGTTTCATTTTAGATTCTTATCAAGTAGAACCTTACCCTAGTAAGGTTAACTAGAGATGCACATATTGCCTTCTTCTAGCCTCTGGCTTTTGATATCAGGGCTGTGCTGCAATCGAGCTAGATTCACGCCCATTTCCATGTTATGAGAGATACATAGAAGAAAACCAAAGCTTGTGGATAGTGAGAAATCCCTACCTACTATGGCCATGTAGAGTCTAGTGGTATAAGCATTATATAATCACTAAAGTCCCAACCATAAAATATAAAATATACGTAAAGTCTAAAACGATTTTTTAGTTATAAGGCTAACCTTTTTTAAGGATAATATTAATAAAATATATAAAAAATATTTTAATATAGAGCACAAGGTTCGGTACAACAGAGTGTCATAACAGGTTCCCTCTACTTCCCTGCATTGTGCAGAATACAGTGCGAATCTAAAAAAACTATAATAATAAGTTTTATCTAAAAATATGTTTTTTATATATCTACCCACAATAACACGTTGAGGGCAAACAAATAAAGACATCCTGTTAAGCTAATCTACCTAAGTTGTCGCTTATTATTATCGTAGTGTGTTTACATTGTTTTTAATTGTTATTTCGCGTCATATAAATAACAGCACTTAAGGAGTTAATAACTTTTTACTTAATAAGGAAAATTTTATGACTTGGCTACGTTTTACAATGGCGGTAAAGGACAAAATGTACCGATTGTTTACATAAGCAAAATGTATTGGCCGATATAAAAAAAGTTTCTTGGAAATTTGTATTAGAATATAAATTCGAAGAACAGATCTTTGTTATCGGAGAACAAAAATCAAAAACAAAAACCGTTATCACACAAAAAGCTTAAACGCGTTATAAATTTTGTCGTAATAGATAAGAAGAGATAACAGTTGACCTTAACCACAGCGCTTAAGTATTTTATCAGTAAACAATAAACACTGAGATAGTGATGCCGCTAAGTGAAATCGGCTTTCCCTATTATCATTTCACAAAGCAGCGGTGCAAAGAGCTGACAAATAAGATCTCAATATAAGGTACTTTATGGTTTTTTTTTTGAAATATCGAATGGAAATCGATTTATTTAAATATTTACTTATTAATTTCTGAAATTTACAAAAGGTCGAGAATTTAAGTAGCTTTTAAAAGTTCTATTTTGATGAGTTTGAAAATAACACACCTAATTAAACATTTCTACAGAATCATAAAACTTAATATAATCAATAAACACATATAGGCAATAACTTATTTTACTGGTAAATAAATCAGCTTCACGCTGTATCCCGCACACAGTAGGAACTTATAGTGCCAAGACTTTCCGTTCCCCACTTTCTGCCAAATTTTGGAGGCATTGCGTGTTGAGTGGCAGAACTCAACGCCGCAAAACTTACCTTTTTTACTGGTAACATATATTATTTTTTAATGAATTAAGCATAATATCATAAAACCATGGTCACAAATGATTATGTCACAACAATCTTAACCTATTTACGATCGGACCCTACAGAGACTCAGGACTCATTTACACCCGATAAAAACCAACAGGCTTGTCCCTACAACAAAACATTGTAAAGGAACACGGCGCTCTGCGGAAGATTGCCGTTATTATCTCAATAAGCAGCTACCTGTCTCTTTCCTTTCGCTCGTCAATCCAACGAGTAAGCAAAAGATAACAATAGGTCGCAGCCTTCAAAGGAAAGGTGAGGTGACGTAGTCAGGATGCGCAAGCGCAGCTGGCTGGAACTTTTGTGTTTTTTGTTCTTTTCTTCTCTGTTAAAAAAAAAGGTTGGTTTCGCGCGGCTTAACTCGGAACGACCCGTGCTTGTTTCCGTAATGGGGAAGGGAAAATGGTAATGAGCGTTCGACAATATGTGTTGAATTATGCTCGCACCGACTCGGGGCTATAATTTAAAAGAATTATGGCTTCGATTGCGAGTTCACAATTGTTTTAACTAATGTAACATGCATTTAACATGTCTAATTATATTTTATATTCATGATGAGTGCTAAATATATATTAATATATGTATAACAAAATTGAAGACAGCGGGATTTCAACCGGCGCCTCTTGGACGATTGCCTAGAGCTGCGGGCTCAAATCCAGCTACGTTCAAAACTTTTATACAGTTTTATACATTTTAAATAAGTATTTTTCTTTCCTAAGTATGAAATAATACTTAAAAAATATAATATATTACAATATTCACTGTAAAATCATATAAGATAGAAAAGTTTTACTAAAAAGAGAATATTTACGGCGCAATAAATATATATACCCTCATCATAATTCTACTCGTAGACCGTCTCCAACACAATATCGCCCTCGCAATCGACTTTAATAGGGCTAGTTTAAAAAGCAATTAAATTCAATCAAGCAAGCATCCCTAGTTTTCTCCAAGCGATGTCAGATAATGAAAACATTAACGTGCTACCATGTGGCGGTGCCGTAGTATCGTGCTTTTCATAGCTGGAGGCGTGGAATTCCATTTGCGATGTAAAAAGAGACACTCATCATATACGAGTATTATAAGTATACGGCTATAAATTTCATACAATTACTAGTTTTTTTTTTTTGGGATTGGAACCAAAATAACTGTTTTAACATGTATGATCATTATTTTTGTGGCGTTAAGTTCTGCCACTCAACAAGAAATGGAAAGTGGGAAGCGGAGTGTTTTAACACTAGCCTCACACAACGTACCCTGTGTCCCACAGACTGAAACTCAATAAAATTATTACTTCTTTATTTATTAGATACTACGTCAATTATATATATATACAGGAATGTTAAAAAAAATCTCTCTTTACAAAAATAATTCATATATAATAATGCAAATGTCAGTTCGAATAGAATAACTTTTGAAATTACCATAAAATGACATCTCCAGTACAGATTGCAAATATTTAAACTCGTTAAACAGCAGGAGTTTTCAGTAATAATTAATCACAATATTATGCATAATTAAATATTTTGATAAAATGTTAATATTTAAAGTCAGTGTATTCTGCGATTGTTTGTTCGATTTAAAATATTGATACGGTATTTATACAGGCTGTTCAAAACCATGTTATACATTTATTGAGAACTTTTTGATGGGTGAAGTGAAATTTATTATAATGCAGTTAAAACAATTATTATTAAAGTCAAAATGTATAGGACTTAGTAATTATTTTAAGTATTTTAAAAATATTCGTCACGCTTAAACAAATGCTATGTCAGTTAATTTAGAGCGCTGTTTTCCGTTTTGCCTCTCAATACTCGAAGAACACAGCGGAAAGTGGGAACCGGAAGTGTCACAACACTTAGTTCCCTCCTAATTTACTGTATGCGTGATTCAGTGTGAAGCCAAAAAAAAGATTTAATCCATCCATCATAGAAATCTTTTAATTTTCCTCTTTGCACGGTAAATAGATACTAAAAGCAACGTTAAATTGCGAAAAAGACGTACAAAATCGCGAAATTGGGTGATATAAGCAAAAAAAGGGGAAAAAGCTTTTTTTCTTTGGTTGTGCCTTATCTACTTACTAACAAAATAAATATCTTTATAAAATACATTTAAACCTTATAATTCACAAAATCATTATTATACATCTTTTTAATACTAATACATATATGTTATATCTAATAAATGTATCCCACGGGAAACACTTGACGGGCGAGAGTAAAAAATATGTAGTCTATCCCCTCACTGCCATAGGCTACGTGTGAGAAATTTCTTCAGAGTGCGATGTATTGACGTGTGTAGAGGCCTCAAAGTAAAGGCGTAATATCAATATTAAATTCTTTTGAAATTATTATATTTACTTTATTTTAGTGTATTCTCAAATAATTTATGCTGAAAGGCATTTTACACAAGTTATTAAGTATGTAACTTCGTAATCTTAGTAGAGGACATTGTAGCGCAGTGGAACAGCATTTGATTGTAAACTTAACGGCTGTGGGTTCGATCTCAACTACGGTAAATTAACTATCATCTTACTCTCACTCTGATGATAAGACATAGTGTCGCAACTCTACACGTATTTCGCTTGAGCAGAAAGCGGACTAGATTGTTTATTTAAAAAATATTTTAAAAATGATATATTTAAACACAAATATAATAATTTTATAACCAATTTATTTAATTTATTGACATTCCAATACATAAAGACAAACTTAAATTCTGCCTTGTAAAACAAATATAAGGTTATAACTCCGTAACTAATTTAAAAGAAGCCATGCATACCAAATACAATAAAAATCTATCAAAGGCATTTATCCTACTATATAGTGCGTAAATACAGTAGATTCTCCTGTCCACGTCGATTGACTTTGAGAATTCCTCACATTCTGACATACTTTTATGAACACAAAACTGTGGCTAAGTTAGTCCAGGAATGCTAAGTTCGGCATTGACGTATATGAACTAATTGGAGATATTGAAACCTTTACAGCCCAGAGAATTTGTGAAACGTTAATGGTATTATCTAAAGATGTTAATCAAAAATTTTATTAAAATTAACTAAAGTTATGTATATAATAAATACAAGTATTGTATTATTTAAGACTTATGTTAACTTCTCGTTAAGCTTTCAGGTAAAATTTACCAGTAACATAAAGAAAAAACCAGGTCAACGGATTCTTGGAAAGAAACGGATCTTGATTTGTTAGCATTTTTTTAAGACTGCTGTGGGATTTTATTTCTTTTAAAATAAAAAGTAAATATATTTAGAAATAATTTTTTTTTAACAAAATGCTTATAATATTTATAATGGTAAGTAAACATAATATCTTAAAATGTTTTGTAACATTTTTACATAAAATTTTATTATCTAAAAATTTACAAAAATATACATATTTCCAAAGTTTCAATATCATAACTATTACTAATAATGGTGTAACGAATTTATTTGTACTATGAATTCCTAAGAAACGTATAATTGCTGAGCAAACAGATGTGGCCAACTGTTGGAGTTGTTCAGCGCTTTGTCTATTTAAGTTTACAGTATTTACATGTATATTGTACTATATATATGAATATATTTATAGAGAATGTCACGGAGACAATGAAGAAGAACGTGCGCAGATGGTTTGGGCATATCGAAAGAATGAGTGATGGAAGAATGGCAAAAAAAATGATGGAAAATTGTGTGTTAAGAGAGTCAGAGGGAGACCTCGGTTGACCTTCGAAAACACAATATCATAGATACTGGAGAAAGGTTACGTAAAAAGCATGAGGAACCCCGAAGGGTATGTACGAAGAGGTTGATGATAGTGGAGGAGGCGAAAGAGATATGTAGAGTAATGTAGAGGTTTTCTCTGACTACCCCGCTAGGGATAAAGCATGAGGTTAAGTTAACTTATTTCTCGTACATAATTAAAATTATGTTAATATAACATTGCATTATTTATATTCGATAGAGACACTCCGTTCTCCAATTTCCGTCCGATTTCCGGGCATTGCGTATTAAGTAGGGGAGATTCCCCCAAGTGGGAATCAAACTAATAACCGTCACGCTAACAATATGCATAACTCTACTTTTCCTCTGCCTCCATTCTACGTACGGGGTGCATAAGAATAACAAAAGAATTTTGTATTACAGCAAAAAAAAGGGTATACAGTACCAAGAAGTATTAGATTGTTATTTACAAAATGGTCAGTGGGAAACCCACATAACGAAAAATTTTGTGATCATTTATATTGTTTGTATTTAACGACAAGAATTTGTTTTTATATATTGAGATAACAAGTATGTCTACATACAAAAATAAGCATATTAATTAAAATTTTGCAAGATAATAAATTAAAAGTTCTCTTCTATTTTCATTGTGATATTCTCGTAGTTATCGAAAATTTATATAAATTCATCACATTTATGAATGCCTGAAATAGTATAAAAGCAACGATACGTTTTCACATATTGTTACTGAGCTTTCCGGTTTACTGCCCACCCTAACAATAAGGGGCTTTTATTAAATAATATGTTTTTAATTATCTAATATACCATCCAATTTAATTACCCTAATTTAGCTTTCAGTTGGATGTTATACACCAATAATTAAGTGTGTCCATATCCCTAAAAAAATATTACAACACTTATATAATTAATGTACACTCAATTAAATAGTTTATAATTGTATTCATGACATTAACAAAGCACTTGCGACACTGCGCATGCGCAGGCGCAAGCGCAAGCGCAAAACGAAAGCTCGTGCGGCGCGAAATCTCAGGAACGTCTCTTGCAAGTGTAAATTGGCTGCATGCATGTATGTTTTCGTAGTGCATTGCATTGCATTAAAATGCACAGAAACG
>DWGR01005906.1:0-10067 GCA_018247715.1 Heliconius burneyi
GGTTGCACGGGGTCGTGGGGGGCGGTGATCACTTTAGGTGACCCGAACGCTCGTTTGCCTTGTCCTTTTACCATAAAAAAAAAAAAAAAGAATTCTGGAAAGTTTGCGTGTTGAGTGGCGGAACTCAACGCTGCGCTTTGCCTCGACATGTGTGACTTGACCAGAGCGAAGAAATGAAAATATAAATTCAAATATCTCATTTCCTCAAGTGGGAATCGAACCCTCAACCAGTCGATACTTAACAAGAAAAGAACATATTTTTTATTGCAATTTATTACTTTTGGTGCAGCATTACGTCATTTTGAAATAATATCGTCATCTCAGTGAACAATAACTAAGCATTAGCAATAATCGCGACTTTTAAATCAGTAAGAGGCCGTCGTGGTGCAACGGCACAACTGTGACTGTAACGCGACGGTTCTGGGTTCGTTCCCCACTCGAGGAAGTGAAATATTTATTTATGTTTATATTGCCATTTCTTCGCTCTGGTGTCGAGGCAAGGCGCGGCGTTGAGTTCTGCTACTCAACATGTAACACCTCCAGAATTTGGCAGAAAACGGGGAACGGAGTGTCTTAGCACTAGGTTCCCTCTGCCTACCCAGCGGTGGGTTGGATACAGCGTGAAGCTGAATTATATAATTTTTTTACTTCAAATAAGTATGTAGTATGTTAGTACATACATACTTAATTTACATAACATTAAACATATCATATTTTAGTTAACAATTCCATTGTATCTTTTTACATGTAAAATTTAAAATGAAGTAATATATTATACAATAATAAAATTGACATTGACAGAGGCCAATTGTGGCCAAGTGTGGGCGTGTGAATATAAACGCGATAGGTTGTTGGTTCGATTACCACTCGACGAAATGAAATATTTACTATTTTATTTTGTGTTCTCTGGTGTCAAGGCAAGGAGAGGCATTACATTCCGCCACTCAATGATCAATGTCTCCAGAGTTCAATGGTAAGTGGGGAGCAGAGAGTCGTAACATTCACCATAGACCTCGCTATATGTGAATTACAGCGTGAAGCTGAAAAAAACTGACATATCTACAATGTATCCCGCTTATAGCAAGACAGGTAGAAAGAACTTAGTGTAGAGAGGGGCAACGTAGTGGCCCACTTGTCACTGAATTTCCGAGATATTGCGTGTTTGCGTAGCGGAACTCAACGCCGCGCTTTACTTTAATTCCCCGGGAGGAATCAAACTTACAACCTTCTCGTTTACAATCACACGCTTGTGCCACTGCGCCACGATGACCTCAATTTACTCTAAACGGAAAACTATTGTATTCCCAAAAATGTATTTATTCCCTAATCTATCTAGATATAGGGAAAAAAAATTGCAGGTCGTCAAAAAATGGCAAAAAAGGCGAAGAGGCCGTTATTTAAACACTTGCCTTCCAATTTAGATACAATAAACAAGGGTCCAATATCGTCGCCACCACAAGAATATAAAACCTTAAGAATGCTATATAAGACCTAACTGCTGTTTCCTCTGGCCAATATTAGGTCATAAAAGCCTTTTAATAGAGGCTAAATTCGCTTATCGTTAGAATTAATCAAAGGTCTATTGTATTTAGAAGGATTTTAGCATGCACTTGGCTGCAAGGTGACGTGCAGGTAGGCTCGCTTCGGTCGGGTAAATCATAATAATTAAGTCAAAGATTAATTATTTTTTTATAATGTTATTAGGTTTTTTTTACCTTCACGCTGTATCCTGCATGTAGCAGGGGTTAGGCAGAGGAGCTGGAGGCATTGCATGTTGAGTGGCGGAACCCAACGCCGCACTTTTCCTCGTCAGCAAAGCGAAAATGAAAATATTAAATATTTCATTTACTCGAGTACAAATCGAACCCACAACCTGTCGCGCTTACACTCAAACACTTGTGTCTCTGCGCTACAACAAGCTACTAACATAATTATGAGACAAAGTTAACAAGAATTTCCTTGAAGCTATGTATATAAGGAATCAGTTGCATAATTTAAATGTAATTTTTTACAAAATTTCCAATACTGACTAACAAACAAAATAATTATATATTTTATATAAATTGATAAATTAAATATTTATAATCTATAAGATAATAATCTTTGCAATTACAATTCAACGTTTCCATATTAAAAGATAGTGTCTAATTATCTTTTATATTTTATTTTCATAATTGAAAATAATTAGCCCCTTCTACATTAAATAATCTTTGCCAAAGCCACACCCACCTGACTCACAGGTCAACGGCCCCATCTATATTTAAGAATTTTCCAAATAACCCACATAAAAGATTTGTATCTACTAATTAAATGACAACTCTAATTGCTTGAGTTTTCCAAAAGGAAAATTAACAAATGTATAGAATACATTTTGTTGAGTTAAAAAAAAACTGTCTTAACTCTAGATTCACTTTACTTCTTTATCTTTTTCGTCACGTATATAGTCTTCTATTTATATGTAATTATAACTGGATTTAGATAAGAAATTGATTTTTTTTTATTTCTGAATCTTTTTAATTTGCGATTTCTTTTCGTATTTAAAAAAAATAAAACGCACATGGACTATAAAAATATATACATACGTAGTTTTTATTTTTTTAATTTGTAAAGTTATTACTCTAAAAATAAAAAAATACCCAGACTGACACAATGGCCTACAATGTAGGAGTTGTATTCTTTTATGATTCATTTCTTGAGCATGTTACTTTAAGGGAATTTACCCATGTAATTTAATTTTAAAATACAACGTAAAGATATCTTAACCTAGTGCTTAATCACTAGTTGCCCAGGTTCCCTCTGCCTAACCAGCTGTGAACGGGATACAGCATGAAGTTTAAAAAGATGTATTACTAAATATACGAGTATTAATGGTAGTATGGATATTACTTCGTTTAAAACTCTGTTTACAAAGCTTGATGTGTATTAATGAAATCAAATTATTATTTTTTATTTAGGTGTAGCTTCACGCTGTATCCCGTACACAGCAGGGTAGACAGGTTGCACCAAGTGTTACGACACTCCGTTCCCTACTTTCTGTCGAATTCTTTGCCTCGAAACTAGAGCGAAGAAATGGAAATATAAACGTAAATTAATATTTCACTTCCTCGAGCAGGGATCGAACCCAAAACCATCGCGTTATAGTCACACCCTTGTGCCTACAAACTTTAATATTTCTTGACATTTTTGAATCTGTACTTTTCTTAATTAAGTTGTTGGTTGAAAATGAAGTTACAACAGTTTCTTAGTTAAAATAGTAAAGAGAACTGATCTAGAATATGAGAAATACATATAAGTAAATTTTGTACATCTTTCTACAGCAACCTTAGATTTTGTTTTAAAAAAGAATAATATTTTTAGAGTTAGTATTCATCATTCGGCTTTATTTTAGAACAACCGTAGCGCAGAGGCAGAGGAATGTCTTAACGCTACTTTCCCTGTGCCTACCTTGCTGTGCCCGGGATACAGCGTGAAAATAAAAAAAAAACAATATAAATAGATAAACCTTATTAAACACTTATTATCTAAAACGACATGCAAATTAATTATGTAAACGTCAATCAATTAAGAAATAGCACGTGATAAGTAGATAAGGTAGTTTAAGTAATGACACTTGATCGTATATGCCGCTCTCAACTCTGAAATTATCTCAGGGCAGTCTTGAGATGTCATTTTAATTATCTATCTATCTAAAAAACGATCTCAGTCTTGAGAGAGATTCATAAATATAGACCATTTATCATTCGGTGCACATATTACGCATATAAAAGTGATGTAATAAAGCCTAACCTTCCTCGAAAATCGAATGGATTTTCCTGAGAACAATGCATTCAACAAAACAAATAAGACCGACCGACCGTTGAGGCACAGTGGCACAAGCGTGTGATTGTAAACACGACGATTATGGGTTCAATTCGCACTCAGGAGAATTAATTATTATTTATTAATGTTTTCATTTTTTCGGTCTGGTATCAAGGCTTATCCTGCGGAATGTGGGTAACGGAGCGTTTTAACTCTACGTTCTCTCTCTCTATACTGCTATAGGCGGAATATAGCGTGAAGCTGAAAAAAGTAAAGACTTAGGTAAATACAAATTTACATAGATTTGTATAGTTATAGTCAAGTCAGATAGCCTTCTAGTATGAATCATAAAAAACTAACATTACATAAGAAATATTTTGTTCTAAAATTAATAAGTATTACTTACGAGGTTACATATATTATTAGCATATGCTACAGTTTTACACAAATATGTAATAAGTATATTTATTTACTGTTTTTTTTTTTGTATTTGCAGTATAACTTAACAAATGCCTGTCAACTTATTATGATATACTAGAGACTCAAACGCGGCTTCCCCCAAAAGCGAAAAAGTACAAGTTACTGAAGGCACAGCTCAAGGTTCGGTATTAGGCCCCCTTCTCTTTTTTTTTATGGAAAAAGCATGGCAAACGAGCGTACGGGTCGCCTGATAGTAAGTGATCACCGCCGCCCACGACACCGCGTAACACCAGAGGAGCTACTGGTGCGTTGCCAGCTTTTGAGGTGGTTGGGCGCCGGAGCCCGGCATTATTATGAATATAAACTTTTCGAGTATTGCAAAGTACTACCAATACAAGATGAAGTAAAACATATTTTCCTTAAAGAAAATTTCTTTCACTACAACACAAATACTAAAGAACATAAAATACTGACACGGTCAATGTCAAATAAGATGATAGAAACAACTGCAGCAAAAAAAAATTATGGTAAAAGGACAATTAATTATATAATCCCGAGATTGATTAATGAAATACCGATAAGCCTTAAAGAAAAAATTACAATACATCATATAAAATACAAAATAAAAGATTTTTTCTTATCAAATTATGAATAGAAGTAATATAAAGTAATATTTAAGAAATGAAACAAAAAATATATATTTATTTTATCCTATAATAAAAGTAACATACTGTAGGTAGACATTTAAAACATACGCTTGGTTACAAATTTGTAATTTTTATCAACCTACCTCACAATCACATGTATTTTTAATTTGTAAGTAGTTTTATTTTATGTAAGTTAATTTTTTTTTATATTCTTGTATGCTTTTTATGTTTTCTTTAACTTAATGTAATTAGGAATGTGCAGTGGTCATACAAGCCAAATCGGGCTTAAGACCGCGAAGAAAAATTAATTTTAATGTACTTTGTTATAAATAAATACATAAATAAATAAAATAAATAAATACATTCACATTTATATTATTAGTATGAAGTAATATATGATTATAGAACTTATGTAACAACTTTTCCTGTTAATGACAGTTGACAGCCAACGTGTTATCAGAGCGTGTCTACCTTACTTAGTAATGTAAGACAATTGTCCTGACATGTTAACAGTAAGTACTTTAAATACTTGTTTTAGCTTGTAAAATAGCCTATACTATTTAAAGAAGTCGAAACGTCATATGGATGTAAGTACATTCTGTGATTATAACATCACGGTTGTAGGTTCGATCCCCACTCGAGGATATATGGGGCAAAGCGTGGCGTTGAGTACCGCCACTCAGCACGCAATGCCTGTAGAATTCAGCAGAAAGCGGTGAACGGAGTGTCTTAACACTAGGTTCCGCACAGTAGCAGGGTAAGGAGAGGGATCTCCTTACCCTGCTACTGTGCGGAATACGGAACTGGTTTTTAAATAAATAAAATATATTTTTGAAATTTTTTAATTATTCATTATAGAATAACATTCATTATTATTTTACGTACTATCCAAATTTGAGGAGAATATGGAGAAATAGACACTAGGTTCCCTATGCCTAAGGTAGACGGTAGTTAAAAACAGCCGTTTCTATTCCTTTCATATTGTTTCTTTGTGTTATAGCCCAGTTAATTATTCGTGTTTAGTCGAACGGTTTTAGTTTAGAGGGTAACTCAATACTTGCTTATTCCCCCCCCCCCCCCTGCATCTTTTATAAATTATAGTGGTAAAGTTTCGTTCCCCTTCTCGAATAAGTAAAAATATTTGAACCCCATCCGAAAATTATGTGATTTTTATGTATATTTCACATGCTAGTTTGTTTCTTTATTTTTTAAGCTAGATATTATGACAAGTACAATAAGCAATTAAAGCATATAATTATGTAAAAAATAAAGGTTATATAAAAAAATTGTTTCTTGGCCAATCTGTTTTACAATATATAGTATTTACAATATTTTTAAATATAGTGGAACTGTAGGGACTGAAAATGTATGTAACGATTGTAAACTCAAAAAAAAATCCTCTACAGATAAGTAAAAGAAAACAATCATATATTTTTTATTATTTTCGTCTGTCTGTAGTTCACTGATTACTCAAAACTTTCTGGACAGATTTTCATGAAACTTTGTAAGTAATATATCTTGGCAACATACAAGCTATAATTCATTTTGTAGATTTGAATACCAGATTATGAGAGATATTAATATAGCATATTAGAAACAGTTGAACAACAAGATTAGCATATCCTGTTAACATAAAAAGCCAAACTTGTTTTTTACTGAACTCAACGCTGTGCTTTATATTGCTACCAAATCTTAAAAATTAATAATATATATTCCTCAGAGGAAATCGAACTCACACACGTCACACTTACAGCTATCTACTGAACCATTGCGTTACGTAATTTATATATGTAACATTGACTCCCAATGATTCACGCTAATAAGCACATTGGTATATTGATTTATCAGTATAATAATTTTCACATGTAAAATGTTACATCTAAACTTTACATAGAAATTATCAGTGCAGTTAGATCTTATTAAGTAGTATATATATATATATATATATATATATATATATATATATATATATATATATATATATATATATAATCAATTAGAATTTATATATATATATTATTTTTCATTTTTTTTATATTTGTTAGCATATTTAATTTTTTTTCAGCGTTAAGCTGCATGTAGCAGGGTAGGACGAGGGAGTCTAGTGTTAAGAGTGCAAATATTGTGTGTTGCCTTGGCACTAGAGTAAAGACATTTAAATATTAATAAATAATAATTCATATCGGTCTGAGAATGGAACCTGGAACCGGAACAGGTCAACCGGGGAAGGATTCTATTAATTTTGATTTCTGCGCGTTTTTTGCGATACGTAATAAATGGCCATATCTTTGTGTTCAGTTCAGTTTAGTTCTTTGTGTGTAGAAATACGATTTTTTCAGGAAATTAAAGTTGGAATGATTTGAATTTCACATTGCGCATCCACAAGCGTTCCTGAGATAAAGCCACTTGACAAACAGACGGACGGACTGCAGAGTAATTTTATAAGGGTTCCTCTTTTCCTTAAAATTACGGAACCCTAAAAATACATTTTATATATTAAGCCCGTGAAATCCACCGAAACTAAGTAGCGTTTTTTTCTATTAGAAAATATAAAGCTTTGTCCTTGATTTGTATCTAAACCTAAACTATTGTCGCTGACCACCTATGTCCTTAGCAACAACGACTCATCAGGTGTTATATCAAACTTGCATATCGCGTTACTCAGTATTGTGTAACGTCTCCGTAAACAGACACCATACACAAGGAGCATCTCTTGGAACTTCCTTATCTGTTTAAGTTTCACGCTGTATCCCGCACCTAGTAGGGTAGGCAGAGGGAATCTGGGCACCTAGTGTTAAGACACACCGTCCACAGTAAGACAGCTTTGTTCCCCATGAGGCGTTCTTTTCCTCGTTATAAGACCGAGGACGAAATTAAATATTTTATTTCTTCAAGCTGGAATCGAACCCTTGCTTTGAAGCCGCATACTTATGGCTCTGCACCCCGAATGCGTCAAAAATTATATAAAATTTGAAGACATGCTATCGAGGCTAGTCGTGGTACAAGGTATGACTGTAAAAAGCATTTGGTTGTGGGTTCGGTCCCCATTCGAGGAAATAAAATATTTATTCAAATTTATATTTTCATTTTTTCGCTCTGGTGTCGAGGCGTTGAGTTCTGCCACTCAACACGCAATGCCTCTAGAAATCGGCGGAAAGTGGGGAACGAAGTGTCTAAACACTAGGTTCCCCTACCTACCCTGTGCGGGATATAGCGTGAAGCTGAAAAAAAATTTATTCATCTATATTTTACAAATTGTTTTCAATGTTATCTTTTTTTATAAACAAATAATGTTTTTATCCCTTACATCAATTAATATTCAAAACAATATGATATCATGTTGAGGCGCCACTCGTGCGATATGATAGTAATAAAGTTTCATTGTTTACTTAACAGACAGATAGTGGGTTCTCTTCCTGAAACCGAAATTATTATTGTCTGATATAATCACGAAAAAAAACAATTGAAGTTATATATAGCACATACACACAGTAGGGGCAGCAAACGTGTGACTACAAATGCGACAGGTTGAGGGTTCGATTTCCACCAAAAAAATCCCACTTAAGGACAAATTTCTATTTTTCTTCGTTCTGTTATTGAGGAAAAGCGCAGCGTTGAGTTCCGCCACTCAATAGGTAATGCTTCGGAGTGTCTTGATTCTAGGTAACCCTCTGCCTACGCTACCGGGTGCGGGACGCTAAAAAAATATACAGAACAAGGAAATGAAACATCTGTTGCTTGTTACATGTTTATCTGATTGAACGCACTAGTCTCCAAAATTGGTACATATTATATTTTTAAGTGTTTTACATCACTATAATGATCGACAGGCGGAGTTACTTGGGTTATTTTCGTTACATACATGGTAACAGAGCCGAAGCCGTAGGCAAAAGATAGTATTAAAAAAGTGATATTTCCTTCCATGTCTAGGCAAGCGCGACGTTGAGTTCCGTCACTCAGCACGCAATGCCTCTAGAATTCGGCGGAAAGTGGGGGAACGGAGTGTCTTAACAATAGGTTCCCTGCCTGGTTCCTACTGGGTGCGGGCTACAGCGTGAAAATAAAAAAATAGTATTTTTTTTCCTTTCATCAAAACAAACAACTCTGTCGTAAATATATATAGTGTTTATACTATAAAGTATAAACACTATATTTACTACCGTTATCTGCGTAGTGTCTGACGTAAGACCGCGCCCCTCTCTTATCGCAATATTACCAGTTCATTACATCCATATTTGCTGCTAATGTATTTATATTATAAAATGGACGATATGATCGATCTGGATATATTCTTATAATAAATTGATATGCCACGGGTGTGACTGTAAACGAGATGGTTGTGGGTTCGATTCACACTTGCGTGAATGATATATTTATAATTTTCATTTCTTCGCTCTCGTACAAATGCCTAGCGGGGCGTTGAGTACCGCCATTCAACATTCGATGCCTCGAGAATTTTTCGGAAAGTGGAGAACAGAGTGTTTTAATACTAGGTTCCTTTTGCCTATTTTGTTGTATGCGGGATAGGGCGAGAAGCTCAAATAAACAATTATATTAGTTATACATATATTCCGCTCGACGGCCGCAAGCCGAGGTTCGAGTCTCGCAGGGGACCCCCTTACAGTCGTCGACTTCTTCACAGGCAGCCACTTAGTGCTTGCATTTCTTCAGGGACAGAGTACCCTCTTCCCTACCCAACCGGTGTCGCTGTAAAAGCCAATAGGGCTAACAGCATTAAACTTATGTTCGAAAAATCTTTATAATTATCATACAAATCACAGGTCAAGCTTACAGTATCCATGTTAACGATATTATGTTTCTTCATAAATAAGTAACATACAACTTTTTTATATTATATTACTTAATTAGACTTTATAATTATTTTTACACTGTAGAAACCCATTATTTAAATTTTTTATTTTGCAATTAAAATGTTATATAGCAAAACTAGACGTAAAAATTGTAATAATATTCAAATCTAAATCTCTAAACTGGCGGAATTCCTAGCCGCTTTGTCTTATCACAAGAATGATATAAGTTTATTAGCTTCCGGCTCTTAATTTATAAAAATAAATAAAAATAAAATAAAAATATATTTATTTAGTTTCACATTTTCATATAACTAGGTAGAAAGTAATGAGACCACCCTAGTAAGTAACTAGTATAATACTAGTACTTGTAACAGGAGGCCCCGCTCTTCCA
>DWGR01005907.1:0-10066 GCA_018247715.1 Heliconius burneyi
GCGAGGAAGTGATTTAAAAAGATTTAGGTCGCGATAAACGGAACGCTTTACATAGATAACGAGAATGTATTTTGTGAAGTACGTTAATGTTATATAATTAAGCTTGATTTATATATGAATGGGACAAGCAGATTTACTGACAGTTTTAAAAATGTTATTATATAAAAAAACGTTGACTTTTATCAACAAATATTGCTTTTATTTACGATATACTATAGTAAACTTTGCGCCCTCACTGGAGACTTGTTCAATATGTTTGAAAATAGACGAAAATGAAAAACAGAGTGTCACTCTAGGGTGCCCCATTCTTACCCTAATAAAATATTTCATTATAATATAGTTAAATAGTATCGAATAAAATAGTTTCTTTTTTGTTTTGGTACGCACAGCCAGGTATTCAGAGTGAGACAAATTTTAAGACTTTTTAGACTTTAAGATTTTTTAAGCGAAAATTTAAATGGATCAAATCGCGTCACGCTGTATCCCGCGCAGCACAGCACTTATCTATACTTAGAAACTTATGTTAAAACACCTCGTTTCCCACTTTACGCTGAATTCTGGAGGCTTTGTGTATTGAGTGGTAAAACTCAACGCTTTTCCTGAACACCATAGTGAAGAAATAGACATATAAATTTAAATAAATATTTCACCCCCTCGATTTGGGATCGAATACACAACCAGGCGATATTACACGTTCCTCCGAATTTTTGGAGACATTGGGTATTGAGTGGCGGAACTCAATGCTTTGTCTCGTTAACAGGATAGAGAAATAAAAATAATAAATTATGTATATCCTAGAGTGGACTTATTTCTTACTTTTAATATATATGTATTTCTATCCCATCTTAATAAACAAGTAAGTGCATTAGCAACTACATATTCCAAATCCCACAAAGGAGAGGTAACACAACCCACACAAAGGCACATTTCTCAAAACTTCAGTGAGCTATTCAGGTTTTTGCCGACCGTATATACCTTCTGAAATAATCTGAATAAAGGCATGGAAGCCTTTGTTGACTAAACGAACGGACTTTCCGGGTAAGTGATAATACGAAAAGTGCATTCTCTTTGAGAATGAAATTTAATCTTTCGCTCAATTATAGTCATTTCATACAATTGCTTGAAAAGTAATTAATATAAGATAATATTTGCACATGTGAGTCCAGTTATGACTCAGGGGAATAAACGTGCGACTACAGACGCAATAGGGTGTTGGTTCGATTTTATTTTTTAATTCTTTAAATGTCTTTAGTAGCTAAACTTTGCCATATTAGAAAATATTATGAATATAAAGACGGACCGTCAAAATTCCACTCGTCTATAACTATCCTCTCGTCCACCTGTCCAAACAGACAAACATTCTCAAAACTGTATTTACTTTATATCATTCGAGCTTGTGAAGAGCGAATTTTACACAAAAAAATACAATTTTTAAAGTAAATATTTTTAAAATTTCTATTCATATTGAACTCACTGGTAATAGAGAAAATAAATGCCGTTTTCTAGTTGCGTCGTATCAAAAAACTGCTTCCTACACGCGATGTTTATATATTGCTACACAGAAAAATATTTGAAAATAACATTGTATTTATTTATGTAATTTATGTAAAACGAACTTACTGACGAATATAATACTAAGAAAACAATTAGAAGAACAATAAAAATATTTAAATTTTAACAAAAACTAACATTTTCATAAAAATAAACGCGGCGTTGAATTCCGCCACTCAACAAGCAATGCCTTGACTCATTTAGTTCCTTCTACCTACCCTGATATACGCTGGATACATCGTAAAGCTGAAAAAAACTAGAAAAATTTTCGAGTACTTATTAGAAATTTCTCAATAAAACAATAAAAATAATGATCACCGATGACAATATGTATAACGATAGTATTAAATAATCCTATATTTATGGTTTCTTCTGAACGTTGTATATGAAGGAGTGCCAAGGTAATCTTATTTTTCATAAAGTATCATTGGCGCCTGAAAGAGCTCACCACTCTTACCCTTTGTAAGCACTTGACCTTTTTCCTTTTTTAGATCAAACTCAAGACAACATTTTAAGTAAATTCCACCTTGTTGTTAAAGATTTTTATTTTTAATCTAGAAAACTGAAGTATTACTCTAAATAAAGTTGAAGTTTTCTTACCTCAACTACCTGAATATGATGAATTTAAATGTAACAACTATTGAAGAAGTTGTACATACTTATAATTGCAACACTCAGAGACGTAAATTAGCATTTAATGGATTTAAATAATTGCTAATTGACAACCCTGAGTTTGGCTATATAAGCTGGGTTATAGTTAAGTTTGTAAGGCTATACAGCCTTACATTTAAATGTAATTTAATCATCGAAGACATCATGGGTCATTGGAACAGCATCTCTCAATTTAAATGTGATGATTGTGGGTTCAATAACCACTTGTTTCATCATTCGTGCGGCGTTTCCCAACTCAACACGCTTTATTGCAAATTCGAGTAGAAAGTGGAGAACGGAGTGTCCTAATATTGGATTATCACAAATTCGGCTAACGTACATGGAAATGAAATGGATAGTAACTGAGGTCCTCTACCCATAGACAACCGTTGCTCCTTCAATCGCGTTACAACCGGTATATGTCTCACAATTATGACAATTACTCTTAAGTAAAATATCATAATAATGTTCCGTATAACCATACAATTTTAACACCACAGTTCATTGGCTTTCTGGTTTGTTCCGTTTAAATTCACCACAGAATTCACAAGTCTAGGCAAAAGGCAGTCTAGGCAGAAATAAGCAAATCAATGGGTTATTTCCGGCATGCGAATACTCAGATGTGCGCGCATTGAAAATGTTATTCCAAATGAAACTTATTTTGGGTTTACTTAATCGAAGATTATGAAATATATTGTACGAATACATTTTGTATTTAACTGATTGAACATTTCGTTTGTTTCCTGTACGATTTAATTTTAAAATTATTTCTGTAGTTTTTACCTAACTTTGTAAAATGAATGAGGTTGTCTTACCACAGTGGTACAAACCAACTTACCCTCTCTCAAAGACTGTAAACGCGACGGTTGTTGGTTCAATTTTCAGTCGGGGGAAAAATAAATGGTGTAAAGCAATTTGACTAAAACTAGCTAAAAACTTATCAAAACAAATACGATGAGTAAGTAAGCGTCGTATTTACTACCGTTATCTTCACATAATTTCCAGGTACCCTCTGTTATCTGCGAGATACAGCGTGAAGCTATAAACAAACCATACAAGGTTTTAAATCAAGATAATTATTAAGTATTCTTAGTCTTTAGAGAAAATTGCCACAATAATACAATTATCTACTTCAATATAATCAATAATTTGACAGAAATACGTCTAAAGACATTGTTTGGTAATACATTGTATAACTTGAAGTTCTTGGGAAACTTTAAGTTCTGTAGAACTGGTTTACTTTGTTATGGCATTCCTAATAGAGAAACAGCAAAGTATAAACTGTGACTACTTAACAAAGAATTTAAAAATATCTAGATAGATAAAATTTTTAGATAAGTTGTGTATATTTTGTAAAATAATATGTTTTATCTAATAATAACCTTTTTTTATTATTACTCTTACATATTTATTATTTTAAACCCTTTGTATTTTGTATTTTATAACCATGACAATGACCACGCTTTAATTTATAAAAAAAGTCATAGTAAGAAACTTGAAAATAAAAAGGAAAGAATATAGAAATTTCTAGCAAAATTATTTACAATACACCAACAATCTTCAACTGGGTCATGAAATTGCGACTCAAAAGTCTTACACCACATCTAATGGGGATAAAGAAAACTTCATAAGATAGTTGCATGTTGTAGAATAGAATAGAATACCCGCCATTGCTCAGTACTGGAATTGCCGGGTCAGAGGTGAAGGAACTTTCGCGTGATCGACTTGTTGTAGCGCCGACTGCATCGCCAGGGATGTGTGAAACTATTTGCAGTTATGAAAATATTGCAAATATTTAATTCTACTAGGTACTGCTACTGCTGAAATATTCTTTGACAATCACCTATTTTATATATGGATTAAAAAAAACTTATAAACGTCAACAGGAAATGTATTTTCTATAATATTCTGTTTTCACACGAAACCCATTTTGCAAACACGAACTTTATTATTATTTTCCCTTGCTCCGTTGGCTTTGTATTTTCATAAAAATGTTTTAAAATACGTGTCCTTTTCTTATTCTTTGATATTATTTTTCAATAAATTTTGTATACATAAGAAAAACATTATTTGTTTTTCAGCTTCACACTGTATCCCGCATGGAGTAGAGAAGGCAGAGATCACACACTCTAGTGTCACACACTCCGCTCCCCACTTTCCACCGAATTCGAAAGGCATGTGTTGAGTGGTGGAACTTAACACCGCGCATTGCCTCGATACCTTAGGGAAGAAATTAAAATATTAAATATTATATTTCCTCAAGTGGAATCGAGTCCACAGCCTATCACATTTACAGTCACACGCTTGTGCCCCTGCCCCTTCAGTAGATTTTTTTTACAGCGAAGTGCTATAGAAATTAATAATAAATACAGTTCTTATATAAAATATCATAAATAGTAATCTGATTACTGTGTGGTAAGTTTTACAAAATAGCATATCCGTATTACAATTTCGTACATCAAAATTAAATTTACACTAGCCTAAAGGAAAATTTATGGAAAAAGGATATCCGCTGATATAGTCCACTGTAAACTAAATGAGTGGTAACAGGATGTAAAACTATTTGTCATAACAGTTATTTTATTCCTATTTTTAAATAATATTAGGTATGAAAAATTACTTTATTGCGAAGCCCACATGACTGCTTTAGTCACTCACACGTCTCTTTTAGATATAAGTATTAACAATCTTCTTTATTTGTATGGACTTATTTTAAGAGATATTTTTTTATTTTAGTTGAATGAAATTTACAAAACTCTGGTCATTTAAGAGTTACCATGGGGAATCAATGGTGAAAGTTATATAGATGATTTTGTTTCATCATGTTGACAGGCTACAGGTTAAATAATGCGTTAGAGGCATGGCAATGGTGAACAGTTTGATTAAGATGCGAGATGATAAGCTTTCTTTAAGTAAATGATCGCTTCAACGTACGAAAATATAAATAAAATCGAACAATAAAATCTAATTACAAAATTATTGTTCTTTCGTGATATTGTTCAAATAAAATATTTTAAACAGATTTATTTGGACATGGACGGCAGGGGGAGCTTAGTATTAAGACACTCCGTTTCCATTAAAGACTTTTCACCCACTTTCCGCTGAATTCTGCAGCCATTGTATTCTGAGTGTCGGAACTCAACGCCGCGCTCGTTACCACAACGAGCAAATGAAAATAAATATAAAACATGATATTCCTCGAATGGGAATCGAACCCACAAGCGTCGCATTTACACACTATGGCCTCTGCGTCATTATGGCTTTAACAATACGATATCGTATACCTTCTTTTATTTACATTTGAAAGCTCATCAGTTAATTAATGGAGTTGATCAAGCAACGCGATATGCATTCGTCATTCCACTCGAGAGCTTTGCTAAATTATCTGTGCTAAACTATTATATTCTTACTACATATTTCTTTGCCCCCGCAACGTACGTACAGGGTAGATAGAGGGAACCTGGAAATGTTAAGACACTCCGTTTCCCACTTTCCATTTAATTCTGAAGATATTGCGTGTCGTTTGGCGAATATCGACGTAATAATACAAGTATCTACTTCAATATATATTAATCAATAAGTTGACAGAACTACGTCTGAAGACATTGTTTGATGAACGTGAAGTTCTTGGGAAACTAAGTTCTCTAGAACTGTCTTACTTTGTCATGGCATTCGTAACAGAGAAACAGCAGCAATATAAGCTGTTACTATCTAACAAAGAATCTAACAATATGTAGATAGATAAAATTTACAGATCAATTATGTCAGATTTTCTAAAATAATATGTTTTATCCAATGAAAACTTTTTTATTATTACTCTTACCTATTTATAATTTTAAACCCTTTATACCATTTTACGACGTTACGCCTTGCTCGTTACCAAATCGAAGAAATTAAAATATTAAATATTTAATCTCTTCGAGTGGAAATCGACCATACAACTTGTGGTTATAAAGTTAGTCTCTTCCAACATAATTTCAATATTTCATGGACTAATGAGTCATACATATCTCTATAAACATTATGTGTATATTTATAATAATTTACCTTTAAAGCTTTTGTATGTAAAATGGTAAATGTTACTTAGCTGATTGTTTTGTTTGCCTATTATGTTCTTGACATGTGTAACAAAGTTTTCGACACGTATTTAGTTATATATTTATATATATATAACGAAAATTATGTATAGATATTGCTAGTTATATTATAGCTAAACTAACGAATCCAAGTAGTTTCTAAAGAATAATTATTAGCAAACAAAAGCAGACTTTAAGTAGATCCCATCATCAGAACCTAACCCATCACCAAAACTCACATATAGCTACCCTGGAAGTGTATTCTTTCCAATAAAAAAAGCATTATAGAAATTGGTTAATATGATATTGAGTTATTCGTCTATCTGTCGCGCACATGCTTAATGTCAATTAGAGATTTATATGATTTTCTTATAACATAACATTGTCAGAAATGGAATGGAAATGGGACCACAAGCTTTTAAATAATAAAGAATTATCAGTTTACTCAATGAAAAGTTCAGAGATAATAAACAATAAAAAAGAAAACAATCGAATTGGTACCTTTCTCCTTACGGAACTCCTTCTTCTGTCTAGGTTACAAGTGGCGGCATTGGGTTCCGCGACTCTACACGCAATGCCTCGAGCGGCGAAAAGTGAGAAACAGAGTATATAGTATATTTCTAACTGTTCTAGAATTATATATTTCTAGCTGTAATTCTTGTTGGAAAACTTCAACAGTTTTTTCAGCTTCACAATGTATCCCGTATCCAACAGGATAGGCAGAGGGAACCTAGGGTTAAGACACTTTGATCCCTACTTCCCGCCAAATTTTCAAGGCATTAGGTGTCGTTTGGCAGAACTCAACGTTGGTCTTGTTACGAGGCGATGAAATAAATATGTAAATAAATAATAATGAATTTCCCCGAATGGTTAAGGAACCCATAAACACAATCATTCGCTAGTGCAACTGCACGAAGACGACCTCAATAAATAAAGAAAATATAAAAAAACTAAAAAGAGGCTTAATTAGTATGTCGTATAACAAAGTAGTGCCGGTAAATTAACTATACTACGATGTAATACAAAGACAGTACGGTACAAATGTACACGGTTTCATTAAATGAGAGGAGACAAAAGACCTTTAAAGTTTCTACTTCGTCTTTGTCTCATGTTGGTAAAAAAATATTCCGACTTTTCAAGAAAAATTATATTTTTTTTATTAAAATTACCGGAATAGTTGGTAGTAGTCAAGCATTATTCTTTTAATAGTGACTCAATTACGTCTGTTTTTTTAGGATTATTTGGGTTTATAATAGAGTGCAGCTAGTCGTGGCGCGGAGGCGCAAGCATGTAACTGTAAACGCGACTGGTTGTAGGTTCGATACCCTCGAGGAAATGAAATATTTAACATTTGCATTTTCTCGCCCTGGTGTCGAGACAAAGCGTGGGGTTGAATTCCGCTACTCAACATGCAATGACTCCAGAATTCAACGGAAAGTGGGCAGCGGAATATCTTAAGATACGCTCGCTCTGCCTACCCTGCTACATGAGGTATAAAGCGTGAAGTTAAAAAAATGATCATTTTTTTAATTCAGATTCGTGGAATATTGGGTGAACGTAGTTTCTATGATAGTGTCTTAATTAAAACACGTTTGCTTTTGAATTTCACTCTTCTCTCTAAGTTCTTTTCGAATTATTTTGGAATTTTTATTTGAAAATAGGGTAAAAATAAAAGAGAGAAAAAAACATTTTTTTATAAAATTTAGAATTTTATTTTATTGAAAAAATAAAGGCAACTATATTAAAAACTATTTACGCTTTATTAATTAAATTAATTTTGATTGATCATATTGAAATTGAAAGCTTTCCCAAACAAACAGCATCAAAGCAGCTTGTTTAAAACAGTTCGTTAATGCGTTTATAAATCAATGCGACGACAGAAACCATATGCAAACAATACGAATACGAATCCTTCAGACATCAATTGACGCCATTGTGATATACTCGTATCTAGTAGGACGCAATGTACACGAATTCGAATTCCATCTGAGGATATATTTATTTCCAATACAGTTGTTTCTCATGATTCGGCGGAAAGTGGGTACAGAAATGTCTTAATAAAAACGAAATGTCTTAACACTGGGAGCCAGTTCCAGATTTATATATTCTTTATTGCATGTAATTAAGCACAAAGAAATTTTAAAATTATAAAAATTTTACAATGGCGGGCTCCAATAGAAATATATCATCAGGTTCCATCTGGCTACCCTATTCAGGATAGAGTGAAGCTAAAAAAAAGTAAATTGTAAGCCACCGTTTACAGCGTTAAACGCCTTGTAGCATTCAACAGATGAGAGCACAATTATACTTGTATATATATAGTTTCGTATGGCGAGGCTCGTCAGGTACTCCGGTTAGTTTGCGAATCGAATCAGTACCACAGCGTGCGTCCAATCACGGGCTTCATTTATTTGTTGTTTACATTTTCATTAAATTACCACTTTATGTAAATGATTATCACATTTAAGCTGATCTAGTTCTGGTTACGTCTTTAACCAACTTTGATCAATTCGGTTAGTATTAATTTTGTGGACTGATGAAGTATTATCAATGAATTGATAAAAAATAATTTAAAAAAATTGGAAATGTGACGGTTTTGGGTTCAATTCTCACTTGGGGGAGTGATTTATTTAATATTTTCATTTCCTTGCATTAGTAACAAGACAAAACGCGGCGCTAATTTTTACTACTCGGCCCGCAATCTCGAAAATTCGGAAAGTGGGTAACCGAGTATCTAAGTCCTCTCTGTCTACGGAAGAAAATGAACTAGTGAATAAAATACTATCTATATACATGACTATATTTTTTAGCTTATGCTGACAAAATAATATAAAGCCTTATTTAAAACAATATATATGTACACAGTACACCACTATAGTATTTAATATTCAAAATAATCATACATTATATAATATTCCAAATACTAATATTTGTAATACCCTACAGAATAATAATTACGTTACGGTAGCTCTCGACATCCCTATTACTTAAATCCCAAATGCTGAGTTTCTCAAAATATAATTAAACCCTTTATTATTCTGGAATATCTTTGTAATGAAATTTAAGCACTATCAAATCAATGAGAAAATATCTTTCCTTTTGAATATACTGTTGAGGCCATTTGATTATTTTTTCAGGATAGAAATGTGTTCTCAGAACCTAACATCATGCTTATCTTAGCAAAGCGAGGAGATGAAAAAAAATAATTTCTCTAAGTAGGACTCGAAACCATTAAAAATGTCACCACCACCCGTCAAAATACAGTCACACGCTTATGCACCTACGAAGCTACGAGCTACGAGCTTTGAAGAATATAATAAGCCTACAATATATATTATGATAATGATGTTCTATAATATTATGAAAAAGAAGTAATAAATAATAGATTTTTTTATTTCATGGTATTTGTCTAAGAGATAAAAATACACGTGTACTACCTACATAAAAAATGTCCAGAAAAAATAAGATGACCTTGCCTTTTGTTTCAGAAGTCATGTGCCAGTCGTAAAGGTGTAGGCCCAAATAAAAGAAACTACTCGTAAGTTAGCTCAAAGCAAAAGGAAACTACTCCATCCTTTTTGGATGGAGTAGTTTGAATATGTCATTGTGAATGTAAAAAAAATGTTTTTTTTATTGTGCCATAGAGATGTCGCTGATATTTGCATTGGTCGTGGGCATGAAGGAAGTCATTAGTCGCGTATTAGGATACAAAAATATATATTTCATTTAAGTGTTATGTAAGCAAATGGTTCTAAGTTGAAGTCAAATACGTATAGAATTATTATTCT
>DWGR01005908.1:0-10065 GCA_018247715.1 Heliconius burneyi
TCACGCCGGTTTTAAATGCCGGGGGTGGTAATTATCCGGTCGAGTCTGCCCATGCGTGTCACCATTGCTGGCAGCGTGACTCTCCCACTCGTACTTTAGTCGCCTCCTACGACACCACCAGTACCAGTCGCAAATAAGTTAAATATAATTATTCTCGTATGTGGCATCGAACTTTCGCGATTAGGGTCAGCCACTGACGCATGGCGAACGAAGAGAAATATAATATATATATATATATATATATATATATTACCACAACCGCTTACTATCTTCATGGTATATCCCGCACATAGAAGCATTATGTGTTGATCGGCGAGACTCAATGCCTTACTTCATTACCAAAGCTAGGAAACGAAAACATTAAATATTCCATTTCTTTGAGTGGGGATTGAACAACCTGTGCCATGACTGGTCTCTTGTATGGTTTTGTTTAAATATTGAGATAATTTATTATTTCAAAATAAAAGTTAAAAAGTCATATTTGGATTACTTGGAACTATTGCCAGATGTCTAATATTTTAAATGCTAATGCTGTTTAAATATAGTACATAGTAAATAAATAAAAAAAATCCTATTTTTAAAAAAAAAAAGAAAATGGTAGTTACTCTTAATTTGACATAATAAATATAATAATATTTATTTATATCGAAAAAAATTTGTGCATAACAAAATCAAAAATAAAATCTAGACAAATATTTTTTATTTAAAATAAAAAGAATAGTGAGATTAATAAAAGCCTCTTACCTAATCTAGAATTTTGTTTCAAAAATGGTGCCATGTCTAGTAAATCATCTTCCTTTTCCTCTGGTTCTTTGAGTTTATCAAGATAATCTTCATGGACATATACATGACATGTTGTGCAAGCTAATGAAGCTTCACATGCTCCTGTAATGTAAATAAATATGATAAATAAATGAGGTTGCCTGGTGTTACTGTGACGGTTGTAGGTTAAATTCCCAATAAGAGAAATGAATGATTGTTATACTTTTTTTTTTAGAAAATATAAAATACTTTTAAATATAGCACAATTTGAACTAGCTACATTTAAATTTTTATGAAAGAAAAAAAAAGAACTTAAATGGTATTGAGACATAGCATAGACAACTCAACACACAATTTTTTATTCACGGTTTAGTACTCCGCACACAACAGGGTAGGTTAACCTAGTGTTAAGACACTCCGTCCCCCACAATGTTTGGAATGGTGAGAATTGTATGGTAAATAAAAAATAAACAAAATAAATCAGCTTCACGCTGTATACCGCACTCAGCAGGGTAGGCAGAGGGACTCTAGTGTTAGGACACTCCGTTCCCCACTTTCTTCTGAATTCTGGAGGCATTGCGTGTTCAGTATCAGAACTCGAGACACAATGCCTCAAATTTTTCAATGGGTTAGAATATTGTGTGGTAAATACACCACACAATATTCAAACTCATTGAAAAATGTTAATGTTATGACACTTCATTCCCCACATAGAATGGAGTGCTTAAACAATAGGTTCCCATACAGCTTAAATAAACTAAAGTTGGAAGTAACAAAAATTGTAAGTTAAATTAATTTCAATGCAAAAATATAAATTAAGTCTAGACTATTTAATCAAAAGTATATTCAGATTACTTATTATATTTTGAATTAGAATAATTTATGTTGGTTATTGGTTACTGTCCATGTGACCAATCATATGACTGTAAGCACAATGCTTGTGGGTTCAATATTCACTCTTAGGAATATTTAAGTTATTTACAATTATTTTCATTTCTTTGATGTGTAGAGCTCCACAAAGCACTACTCTCCTACGGCCACTAACTTATCCTCAAAACTTAGGTAGTGTATGGGGAAAAGATTGTCTTACCACTAGGTTCCCTTTCCCTACCAAACTATGCAGGAAAAAAAGTATGAATCTACAACATTAAGATCATATAATTTGAATAAAAAGTAGCATTACCTTCCATTTCTATACCATATCTATGTGCTAAATATAATGCATTGTCTCCTACTTTTCCTCTCACTGTAGTCTTATTGCCATCTTTATCAATATAAGTCACCTTTACTCTGGAAACAAGTCTAAATATTAAAAATAATTTTAATGTTATAAAAGTTTAAGTTAGACTTTTACCATAGGCACAAATATAGTTAGTCGTTTGTGTATTACTTATTAAAAAGATTAAGCTATTAAGATATGTTGTTGTTGTTACATGTTCAAAATTCATATTTTACTTATACTCACACTTCGTCTTCTGTTTTTGGATCCTGCCATTCGTACTCACCATGCCATAAGCCTAGGAAAAATTTGGCCTTTATTTCAATATTTACATGAATTTCATCAGAATCAAAAATTTTATAAATATAATTTTACCTGTGGTTACGTTAAAATGTCTTTTATGAATTGAAGATATTATAGGAATACTTTTTATAGTTTGTCTTAAACGAAGGAGCTGTATTGTCCGAAACATTTTTGATGATAATCACTTATTGAAGCTATAACAGCATTTTTATAATGATAAAAATAAACAAACAGGGTTAAGGTTAGAATTAGCACAATATAGGTATTTTCATTTTGACATATTGACATTCCATTGTCGACAAACGTCAATTGATAATTAAATATATTTATTTAAATACTTTATAATACATAATTAATTACTTTAATATTTTTTTCGAATTTTATTCTTTTTAGGAAATATTTTAAAAGCATGTATTTTTATATATACTAATTATATTTTTATTAAAAAATATAATTAGTATATATAAAAATACATGCTTTTAAAAAAATAATAGCAACACCTTATTAAATGTCATACACATTCTTGAAAAACGTCAATAATTACATCCATATTGCCTATTTCATTTTTCATAATGATTTTTAATAATATAGTTATTGATTTTTGTCACAAAGGCGTAAGAAACGAGTAATATGTTATAAATATGAATTAAGTTTTAGATTTTTATTATAAATATTTATTACGGCCATAATATCTTATGTTGTGAATTTTGGTGATAGAATTTTATTATAGAATTATGGTAAGTTTTACGATCTAATGACGTGTATTTCGCAATATCACTTAAGAGATGAATTTGTGTCTTATGACTTACAAATAAAATAAAATATAATACAGACTTTATAACTGTACATTCTTTTGTTTTTATAAACCAAAAAAGACTATAACCAATTAATGTTATAACCATCAAATCAACGCTTTATATACGAATAATATTAATCCTGTTGTCTCTATTTATCTTATCTTTGAGTATTGATGTTGAATTGCTTTCCGTCTGTACCAGCAGTGTTATCATTTTATATGTCATGTTTATATTTTGTATCAAAATAGAATCTTATTAGATTGTTTGTTAAACATTATTAAAAGATCTGTGATTTCATTGAAAGTGGTAGAGTCATAACTTAATATAAAGTATATAATATGAATAACATATAAGTGATTCTAAAGAACTTCTGTAGAACATTACTATAATAATTTATTATTTTTTTATTCATATTAATAAAAAAACTAAAATTGTGTGTTAACATTGCTTTTGTGAAGAAGAGAAAAATTATTTTATAAACATTTGAAATGGTTACAATAGATTGATAAATAACTTCTAGAATTTGTTATTTTTTTTCCTTATACCTGAACAAATGTCGAATATCAGTTAAAATAGTTTATAAATACCAATAGTAAAATCAATATATCCTATCATATTAAGTATAAACAGTTATAATAATGTACTGGAAGTGTTGCCAGATAAGCATAATTTTACCTTAGAAATGCTTATTGAAACATTTCAATTTAATTTCAGATATAGAATAATTATTAAAATATAAAATAAAAGAAGATAAAATGAATGTTAACAATGTTAAAGCAGATAAAGATGATGAAAGTAGAAAGGACCCAACTTCATTTCTCCCTGACGAACCTATGGTATATGAAATAAAGACAAAGAAGAAGAAAAAAAAGAAAAAACAAGAGGATCCATTTAAAGATATTGAAGAAAAAATCACATTGCCCATAACAACAGTATTTGAATCTACAACAGAAAGTGAAGTGGATACAAAGCAAGTGTTGGATGCAGAAGTTACTATAAAAGTGGAAAATATTGAAGTTGAACTGGATTTCAATGATGTAATATATAACATATATTTTTTCTAATTAACCATTGTGGCACAGTGGGATATTATGTGGTCTTGGATTTGATTCCCACTTGGAAGTATAAATTATTTTCTTTTTTTGTCTCTAGCAAGACCTGGTGAAATTTTTATTATGTGTCTATTGAGCTGTATATGTGGAATAAAGTGGGAAGCTGAAAAAAATTAAAACAAAAAGTGGTAATCAAACCCATAACATTTGTACATACAAATGTACTGACTACATTAGTGTTATGTTAATTAATAGATTCACAAAAAAAAAAATTATTGATATTATCTTAGAAATTTATATAGAGCTAATTTTATTGATATTATCTTGGAAATTTATATAGAGTCAATGTTATAGAGTAATTTTAAGTCTGAAACTCTATAACATATATTTAAATTTATAGACATCATTTTTTTGTTAATTTTACTAACTATTTGTGGCTTCACCCACTTAAACTTATTGTAAAATCTTTACATCAATTGTAGCCTATATGTTGTTATTCTGATAAGCTTTATAACTGTAAAGTTTCATCTAAATCTGTTCAGTAGTTTTTAAGTAAAAGTATAAACAAACATACAGCCTCTTAAAATTTTAACCTTTATAATTTTACTAGGAATTGTGATATTTGTTTATTTTTATAACATACCTGCTGTATTCCGCACATAGCAGGGTAGGCAGAGGAAAGGTGGGAAATCTATTGTTAAGAAATTCCCTTTCATAATTTGGGCCGAATTCTAGAAGCATTGCGTGAAAGGCGAATTCAACTCCAACATTTGTCTCCTCACCAAGTAAGAAATATAAAAAAATTTAATACTGGTGGCCCCCGCGTATCTTCGCCCTATTGTACAACGCAATACTTATTTTGTTATCTCCTTTACTTTCGTGATCTAATAATTATCTTTTGAAATACAATGTCCATACATTCATAGTAAAAATTTTAGATCTAAAATCAGCTTCTCGCTGTATCCCGCACACAGCAGGGTAATCAGAGGGAACCTAGCGTTAAGATACTCCATTCCCCACTTTCTGCCGAATTCTGGAGCTATTGCGTGTTGAGTGGCAGAACTCAACGCCACGCTTTGCCTTGATACCAGAGCGAAGAAATGGAAATATAAACGTAAATAAATATCTCATCTCATTGATCGGGATCGAACCCAGAAGCGTCGCGTTACCTACATACGCTAAGTAATATTTTCACACCCTTGTGGCGTTGCGCCACGACGGCCTAAAAAAAGTTACATAATTCCATAAAACTATTTCAGAGTCACATGCAACTATTTATATTGACATAACTTTTTTATTGGTGAACTGATTGAAATTTGAAATAAAACACAAACTTTAAGTGGAGCTTGCCAGAATCCAAAAGTGAAAACTACATTTAAATCGGTTCAGCCGTTTCTGAGATTAGCATTAACACACGTACAGATAGAAAAAAAATGTTTTTAGTTCAATTAATAAAGTTTCTTCTTATTTATCTTTCAAGTACAAATACCGACCCGTTATGATTTTATTATAAGTATAGATTTCATTTCCCCGAATGGGAATCGAACCTGTCAATCCCGTCAAATCGAATCGAAAATAACTGTAGCTTTTCCAGTCCTATGCTTGTGCCTCTGTGCCTCGATAACCTCAATACAAATGATATAAAATATTTTATGGAAGAATCGATTGCTTTTATAAGATAGTTTTAAGCATACTAGGCAGAGTCAGACTTAAGTCTTAAAACACGTTTGAACGTCGCGCTTTTTCTTTTTACCAGATTGACGAAACAAAAACAATTCTCCTATCAAGTGGGAATCTAATGCACAAGGTCGGTTTGTCGAAGTGCAGATACAGGTCCAGATGATGTCCCACTCTAACATAACAACTTCAATAGAATATTACATCATATTTTTTTTTTATTTTACAGTTTGCAAACGACAATGGATTAATGTTAGAAGGTCCACAAAGTGAAGACAGTCAAGAACCAGTAGTTAAAATTGAAGAACAAAATCGCGAAGCAGTGTTACTTACTTTTGAAAGCATTATAAGTGATAAAAGTGTTATAGGTTTCGGACCTATCGCGCCAGCACCAAATTACGTCTGCAAAGTTTGCCATTTGGTGTTTCAATCAACGAAAACATTAAGAATGCATCAAAAAAGAAAACACAAAGTATTTCGGAAATCTTTCAAATATATATGCCATCATTGCTCTATGTCATACGAACAGAAGAATAGTTTGGTTGCCCATATAAAAAGAAAACATGGGCCTGATTCGTCGAATGATGATGTTGAAGAAAGAACATGTGAAATTTGTGCTTTAGTATTTAAAGGAATTGCTAGATTAAGAATGCATATGCGGAGAAAGCATGGTTCTTTCGAAGATTCTTTCAAGCATGTATGCAAAGATTGTGGATTAACCTATGATAAATATAGAAGTCTAATAGTTCACATACAAAGGAAGCATTCGATTGATAAAAAACCGGTGTTAAACCAGTGGTACAATTGTCCATTCTGCCCAAAAGTTTTTACGAAAAGAGAAACTTATGCAAGACATGTGCAAAGAAAACATCGTGTTAACGATGAAGATGACGTCAAAGAAGAATCGAGAAGTTTACTCGAAAGTATTAAAAATGAAACTACAGGTGAAATAACTTGTAAAGAGTGTCCATTAGTGTTTTCTTCGCTCAATTACCTAAAACTACATATGAGAAGAAAGCATAATGCCCTAAAAGAAGATTTTCGTCTGAAATGTCGAATTTGCAACTTATCATATGACAAAATTGAAAGTTTAAAACGGCATATTCGACGAAAACACGACAAGGGGTCGTATTGTGACGTCTGCGATAAACAATTCGAAACTAGAGAAAGTTATCTAAATCATAGTCATAAGAGAATGGTCCAAGAGTGCCATATTTGCGGTCTCATCTTCGCTTCACAAGGCGGATTGTGCAAACATTTAAGATGTACACACAAAATACAGTCCCCCAAAACTATTGTGTGCAATCTGTGTAATGAAACATTTCATGATAAACGTCAATTAAAACCACATTACTTAAAAGTCCATTTAAAAGTGTCATACACATGCGCCTTTTGCCACAAAATCTTCAAAGCTAAAGAAAGTTATAGAAGACACGTTTTAATAAAACATCCGTCAAATACTACGAAAACTAACGAACAACAATGTGATAAATGTCCAGAGAAGTTTCCAGATGAATTTGAATTATGCCGCCATATTAACGTAGCACACGGGATAATCCAAAATAGTGAAAAAGGAAATGAGTTATTGGAAATAAAAAAAGAGGAAGTAGACATTCCAGATATGTTCCAATGTTCAAAATGTCCAGAAAATTATAGCAGCTGGGATGAATTGAAGTTGCATTTCGAACAAAATCACCTAATGTTAGCAGTGACGCAGTGTCAAGTTTGTGGTGAAATGGTTCCTGAAAATGAACTAGATAAGCATTTGAAGAATTTTCACACTATAACTTCAGTTCAATGCAAATATTGCGAATTTGAAACATCCAATCGTGCTAGTATGACACAGCACATGTTGCGACACAAAAATGCACATACAATAAACTGTGAATTCCCTGGTTGTAGATACAAAACATATTATGAAGGTGCTATGGAGAAACATAAAAGAAAGCACAGAGACCAAGGTGTTAAGTTACAATGTACACAGTGTGCTTTCCAAACAATGAATAAATATATACTTAAATATCATGAAGAAGCCCATGTTACAGGAAAAAAAAGATATTCCTGTGATCAGTGTGATTATGCAACTATACTTCCGGCTAATTTAGTTCAGCACAAATATAAACATTCGTCAGAGAAGAGATTCAAATGTGAAGTCTGTCCGTTTGCAACTAAGTACAATACGTCGTTACGTTTCCACGTTAAAAAGAAACACTGTGATCTCCCAACATTCAGTTAATTGTTAATGTTTTTTTAATTTAATTATTAATGGTGTTACATACGTTATATTTCTTGATTGATTAAATAATTCAATGTTTTTTGTTGAATTTTGTTTCGATTTTTTCTGTCCTTTAATTTTAAGACCGAAAGGTAATGAATGATATTAAGATTATGATGTACAAGAAGAAAGTACATTACTTTGAGATATTTCCTAAGTGCTATAATTTTAAAATTGTTTTACAATTTTAGTATAAAAAAAATATAAGTGAGACATGAATTTCGACTTTTAAATGATTTGGAATTTTATTAGAGGCTGTCGTGGAGCAGGAATGTTATGTTGTGACTGTAGCGTGAAGGTTGTGGGTTCGATCCCCATTCGAAGGAATTAACTATTATTTATTAATATTTTTATTTCTTCGCTCTGTCTTACAAAGGTAAATGTCCAGCGTTAAGTTCAGTCACTTAACACGCAATGCCTTGAAAAATTTGGCGGAAAGTGGGGAACGAAGTGTTTTAACACTATGCTGCCTACCCGGTTATGCGCGGGTTATAGCGTGAAGCAAATAAATTTTATTATATTTTTGTGATAATTTACAATAATATTAATCCTTGTCAGTACTTTTGGAAAATATAAAGGTATAGTTTTTTTTATCAATAATCTGAAATTATTGAATAAATTTTATTCAATAATTTAAGAGAAGTAACAGACTATATACCTACATACGCTAGGTAATATTTTCAATAGTAATTACTAGACATCGAATTATATGCATTTGTATGTTTGCATATGCAAATGTACAGTATAATTCTATATTAGTAGCGTTATTGAATATTTTCTGACTTTTCCTTTGATAGTGCTTATTTCAGTAATTACGCTTACGTACGTTTATACGTGTTAGGCGTGTTGTTTATCGCCTGACACGTATACACTTGCCTACTAAAAGTATAATAGAGAATAAACAAGAAATAGAAATATATATCCGGAATAAATATTTGATTTCCTCGAGTGGTGATCGATCATTGTATCCACAACCAGTTGCGTTTACAGTCATCAGTAACTTAAATACAATATGCAAGTCTGGTTAAAAAAACGGTTATGTTTAAGTGTGTTTTCTACAAATTAGTTCAAATTACGAATGATAGGAGTTGCGATGCCATCCAATCGTACTGTATGCGTACGCAATACGACTCGATTCTTAGCTGCAACTGATCATAGCAAGTTATACGGTATCAGGAGTAACGAGTAATGAAATAATACGAAAGTAACGAGTATTGGTTGTAATAGTACCGAATACATACGGGTATAGTCCAACACAACTTTTATTGCACATGGGAAGCACGCGCGGTAAATTCCGCAGAATATGTACGCGCAGACAACGATCGATCAGGGTTACCCTGTTATGTTGCTTTACCCCACGCTTAGCAAATCACATTTACCTATACGATCATTAAAATACCTGATCACCTTTAGGTTGTAGTAAATTATACAAAACGAAAATTTTATGAGGATATCTAAATATTGAAAAATAATCAACTGTTCCATACATCGTTGTCGAGAATAAAATCAAGACTAGCCCGAAAAGTAACATAATTAATTAATTAATTCTAAGCTACCGCTTATATAACTAATGGAACATGATGTTTATTTATATATGTATAACCTATTTACACTTATGTATAACATAAACATTCGTATGTATGACGAAAGTGGATGGATTCCCGACGTTTACAAAATTGTGAACGATGTACAATCGATTTCTGCTATTTTATACTCTTTTTAAAATACAAATACCAACTTTTACAATTTATATTGAAACACGTTCGATTACTCATATCAAATAATTATACTTAAAAGTACTATATTTTATATGCTAATACAAAATTATTATTAATTATATTTTACTAAATTATTACGTATACAGGGTGGAAGAGGCAGCGCTCCTTTTACTGAAACTGCATATAGGGTAAAATATTTCAAACCCGGAGCTAAAAAAATTTATCAAGATGCCTCAACAGTTTGGACGTAGGATTTTTTTTT